>CANIUD010000480.1:0-177025 GCA_947470075.1 Closterium sp. Yama58-4
GAGAGAGAGAGAGAGAGAGACGGAGAGAGAGAGAGCGAGAGAGAGAGAGAGAGGAGAGAGAGAGAGAGAGAGAGAGAGAGAGAGAGAGGAGGAAGAGAGAGAGAGAGCGAGAGATGAGAGAGAGAGAGAGAGAGAGAGCGACCATGTATCATTATAATGCAAATGATATATAATGCAAATGTGACAATATCCACGTAGACAAAACGGAATGAAAGAGAGGATGATACAACACTAAGGTAGGATGATACATCATCTTCTGGTTAACATGTACGTCTAGATCTAGTTTAAAAAAAAACGAAACTCTCAACCATGATGAGTTAAACTAGGACCCACTCTCAACTAGAATGAGCTTAAGAATAGAGAGAATAAAGCTTACCTTAATATGAGCTATAGTCTGGGGCGTGAGTAGCGTGAGTGACGTGAGGGACGGGAGAAAGTAGAGTAATCTGAGTTGGTGGAAGAGAAACGAAGCAAAGGAATTTGACGAAACCCTAGGATGGGACCTCTTCGGTTGCGTTTTAGGACTAGTAAAATTGACGGCGAATTTTGGACAGCGTGTTTAGCACAGCGCTATCGAAGTGGCGTTTCGTCGCGAAGGTCGGGGGTTCGAATCTAGGGGTGCGCATTGTTTTGAAAAACGTATTCTTGATCCGTTTTGTACTTGTGTTGTTTCAGATTTCCAGTCAACATAAAACCAAATAATCTGTACAGAATAAGAATAACATAAAGATTCTTCTTAACATTCAGAATCTATATCCAAAACGACCACACCCATTTATTTATGTAACCCTAAATTATATGTCAAATGTATATGTAAATAGCAATAATTCATCAAATATCAAAGTCATGTTACGATATTATATAATTCTCATTATAGGTCAAGTGCATCTAAAAATTACAGTGTAATGTTGCTTCGCAACCCGAAGACGATTTCGTCGCCTCTTGTTTTTTTTTTTTCACGAAATACACGAACAATGTGCGACTAGAGTTACTAGTCGCAAAATTTAAAACCCGAAAATGTGACACTTATGTGGTAGGGCGAGGTTTTGTCCGGACAAACGTCCGTTCGGGCCTCAAACGGACGGTTTGGATGCTTTGTACGGACATTTTGACAAAATGAAAAATGTTACACGCCCTTAGTTTCTACAACACGCCCTGAAAGCGCCGAACGCTGATCAAATCGCCAGCGCATCCATCCACTCACCATCAACAAATAGCTCACCTGTCAGCTTGGCTCGTCGTACACTACAGTTATAGCAGACAGCCCCGCTACCGCGGTACAATCATTAGAGGCGCAGCAAGCGACCTTCTCCGCATGTCCGTTCAGGCTCCGCCTCCCCACAGTCGCATCACGGCGAGCCCCGAGTGATTTCTCATGGAGACGCGGTTGTGTATTTTGTCCGCGGGAGCGCTGTTAGTCTTCCTCGCGCAAATCTCGTCGTCCTCCGCCACCCCTGGCGTCACCAGCCTTGAACACGCCCTCTCGCTCTCCAGAGTACGTCTTGCACCAGACTCCACTCCCCCGCACTCCGCACTCCCCCGCTCCGCACTCCACTGCTCCCCTAATCCCCCTTCCCCGGTCCATCCCGGCTCTCCCCATTTCCCGCTACGATATTCGTGCTCGCCCACGCTATTCTCGGGCGAATTCTCTGCCTGCTCCCCGCACCTCCCAGTGCCGTCGTCTCCGCGGCTCTCCGCCGCCCTCCCCTGCTCCCCTGCTCCCTTCCCCGCGTTCGCTGGCGCCATTGCGTCCGCCGCCGTGCGCTGTCTCGCTTTGCCCCGCCAATCCTGATCGCGCAGGCACTCCGCACCCTAGCGCGTTCCCGCTTCCCCATGTCCTGACCCCTTCCCCCGCATCTCCTCCCCTTCCCCCGTCATCCCCTCTCCCCCCTCGTTCAACCTTCTCCTCCGCGCAGCAATGGGAGGCGGTCCACGGGCTCTCCCCCGACTCCCCCACGCCCCCCGCCAACCTCTCCTTCCCCGCGCACGTGCCCCCCGCGCCCCACCTGGACGACTGCGCCAACCGCACGCACTGGCGCTGGCAGGTGGAGCAGCGCGCGGCGGACTCCGCGCCCCCTGACTGGACCAACCCCTCCGCCTGCTGCGGCTGCGCGCCCCAACCTCCCTGGGTGGGTGGGTGGGTGGGTGAAGAAGTGTTGGGTGTTGGGGGTTTGGAGAGGAAGAAGGGATCAGGTGGCAAGGGAGCGGAGATGGTGCAAGGGGGGAAGAGGGAAGCACTATGAGCGTATAACTGCACTGATTATTTTCTAGGAGATACGAACTTCTTGGTCATGCAATGACATGGTGCTGGATGGTGCAGCTGAGCCTGTCAATTCAGATCACACACACACCCACACACACACACCCACACCCCCCCCCCACACACACACCCACACACCACCCACACCCCCCCTCCTCCACACACACACTCACACACACACACACACACACACACACCCTCACCCCACACATGTACGTGATTTGCACCAGGCACATGGCGTTTCGGTCCATCCCTGTGATTCCACGCGGTGCTGCCTTGCTACCTCCAACAACTCCACCCATCCGTCCTCTCCCCCCTTCTCCCCCGATCTCCACCCCATCGCCCCCTATCCGCCCAAACCCCCACCCTCCAACCCCCTTCGCCTCCATCCCTCCTACCACCTCAGGTACGAGGCACAGACGCGGCCAATCTGGCGCTGACACGTATCGCGCAGAGGGACATCTGGGCGAGCCAGTTCCCCCCGAGCAACTGCACTGGGCGGCGGCTATTACTGGCGCCGTGGCCTGATGCGGCCACGCACCCCCTGGGAGCGCAGCTGCTGGTGGCGACGGCGTATCTGAGCCTCGCCATGCGCCACAACCGCACGCTTGTCATGCTCCCTGGCTCCTTCTCCCGCGCTAACCACTCCGCTTGTACAGGTGGGTTGGGGCAGGGTGGGGCGTGGGAGAGTATGTGGAGGAAGGGGAAGGCTTGAGGGGGGGTGCTTGTGGTGCATTGGAAATTGTTGACTTGGCTGCGTTTTCTAATCGCGGTGTGATTTTTGGCACATGCTAGAGCCCGTTGCTGCTGCTCCTCCTCCTGCAGCTGCTGCTGCTGCTGCTGCTGCTGCTGCAGATACCTAACCAACATCTCACTGCATCGCTGCTGTGACCCACACGTGCTTCTCGTGTGCACTCGCACCCCACCATCCTTCCCAGCTCCCCTTCCTTCCCTCTCCTCCCTTCCCCTCCCCTCCACTGTTCGACGTCAGCTGTAGGGCAGGAGGGGTCGTTGGACTGCTATTTCCTGCCCATGGCCGCACAGGCCTGCACTGACAGGGCTGTCGCTGCTATCGCTGCCACCGCAGCAGCTGCACAAGGTGCAGCGGTAGGGGCAGCAGCAGCAGAAGCAGAAGCAGCATCGGCTGCAGCGCCTACGGCAGCAGGGGCAGGTGCGGAGGGAGTGGCAGGGGCGGGAGTGGAGGAGGAGGTGGTGGTGGTGGCGGAGGGTGGCAGCACGGCGGCAGTGCTGGCATCAGAGCAGGCAGTGGTGTTGCTCAATGATACGTCTCACCAGGACAACTGTGATGCTGTCAGGTGCACACACGCACGCACGCACCCACACACTCGCATTCTTGTGAAGCACGCTGCGTGGTGCTGTTGTTTGATTCTGCGGTGCTGTGCGGTGTAGAGGTGCTGTCTGCCCTGGATTGGGTGTTGCGTGTGTCTGCACGAGTGACATGTTTTGTGGGTGTCGTATAGGGGCGCCACCTGCTGCTGTGTGTCCGTCCCGCACCCAATCCCCCCCGCGCACAGTCTGTGGGGCGCACCGCATCGCAACCGACCGAGTGTGGTGGAGCTGGCGGGCAAGATGCATCCGCTCAACGAGGCCCAGCTCAAGGTCTGCCTCTCCTCCCTGCCCTCTCCGCCCTGCCCTCTCCGCCCTGCCCTCTCCGCCCTGCATCACTGCCCTGCTCTCAACTCTCTCGCTCCCACCGCCTCTCGTATGTGCGATTGTGAAACGCGCCAAACCTTGTTTAAATCCTCGTTTTGCCATCCTTTTCCTTTCTTCACCATCTCCCCTCACACCATCACCACCCTCAACCCTTAACCACCCCCGTTCTTTCCCCACCACCCCCATCAGCTGCGCTGGTGGCAGGCACAGGCTCTCCGCTTCATGCTGCGCTGGCCCTCCTTGCACCTCTGCCACACCATCAACCGCATGCGCCACGCGTCCTACGGCCTCTCAGTCGCCTCCCAACTGGCCGCCGTCACCACGCAACGAGCCGCCATCATCTCCGCCCTAGCGAGCAACAGCGTGCATCCCGCGTACGCGGGCATGCGCATGAACGGCAGCGACGAGGCCAAGTTCCTGCAGTCCTTCACCTTCTCGCACTCGCAGAGCCTCGAGGCCGACGTGTGGCCGGGCGAGGGCTTTGAAGGCTGCTACCAGTACAAGGGCCCGGGGCCAGCGCGCGTGGACAGGGTGTATGAGGCGGTGGGAAAGGAGGTGTTCATGATGCGGCCGGTGGTGGGGCTGCACGTAAGGCAGGTGGAGGACGCGGGGAGTAAGGCGAGTGTGCGGTCGCTGGCAGGGTTCATGTTCTCGCTGTATGGCATGCGCAAGCACGTGCCCTCGCTCACCCACGTGTGGCTCAGCTCCAGACTGCAGGTGCGCTGATGGGCGTGGCACACAGGGGGCAGTGGGTGGTGAGCACTCGTTTGGTATGCTGGCGAGACAAAACGGTGCAGGATGGGGAGGGGAGGGAAGGGATGGGATGGGATGGAAAGGGATGGGATGGGAAGTGAAGGGATGAGAGGGGATGGGATTTTCTACTTGCAACCATTCATGATCTCACCCCACCTCACTCTACCGCTCCGTCACTCCTCACACTGCATTACATCCTCCAGCGCCTGTGCACCTTCTTGCCACCTAGACTCTCCACCACTCTTCACCCTGCACCCACCCTATCCACAAACCGTACCCATGCCGTACCCGTGCCGTACCCGTGCCGTACCCATGCCATGCCCATTCCGTGCCCATTCCGTGCCCATGCCGTACCCATGCCATGCCCATTCTGTGCCCATGCCGTGCCCATGCGCCCCGCAGGTGGACATAGAGCAGTCGAAGCAATTCTCCGACTGGAACTTCCTGCACTCCGACCACCCGCGGCAGAGCGCCCCACAGCCGGTGACAGAGTACGAGAAGCAGGTGGGGCTGCAGGTGAGCGTGGGGGCGGGCCTGGCGAACCTGCTGGTGGCAGCGGAGAGTGACTACTTTGTGGGCACGCTCAACTCCCACTGGAGCCGCCTCATTGATGCGCTCAGGAGCACCAATGGCCGCCTCTTTGCTGGCTTTGTGGCCGTGGAGGAGTGGTGATGGCTGGCGGCTCTTTATTGGTGATATTTTTGGCGAGCTCAGACTACCGTATTTTACATGCACGTGAAAGCCCCTGGAATGGATTACTTTACCGGTACCGTTTTTGGAGCTGTTTCATTGTCATTGAGGTTCCCAACCGAAGCACTACCTCAAAAGTGCGCCTTATATTCATGTCACCACCACACCACACCACACCACCCTTGATTTAGGTTACCTGGCATGGGAAGAATACCGTGTTCGGGACCCTTGCAAACCTTGAGAACGGGGTAATGTGGTGCCAATTTTACCGCACCGTATGACCAGCACAAAGATTATGCATCCAGAAAATCCGATACAGTGGTTGATTTTTTAGTTTACTTTTCACCTTTTGATTCTGCATATGACACCCACTGGATGTGTCCATCATAGGGTGTACTATGCATGGAATCATATTACTATACAAAACGCCAATTCTTGCATGACCCTTGAAGTGCAACGGGGTGTAATATACACAGGAATACGGTACCGCAGAAACAGCCAGAAACAGCTCGGTACAGCAGTACCCGTATTCAGGAGACAACTCCAGAGTACAAGCGGCCATTGGTTGATCTGAGTGCATGCACAACACGGTTCCACGTAGAATTGAGTGCGCCGGCAAGGTAATCACACTCCGATGCAATGAGCAGAGAGGATAAGATAGCTGCGGTGGCATCATGCTCTTCAAGGGCTGTGTCCGTGGGGTGGAGAAAGGTCCAGGGTAATCGCAGATGCTGGGCGGAAGTGCTCAAGTGCTGCACACGCGACAGAGTTCCCTGCAAGGTGTGCCGGTTGGATAGCGTGTGATGCACAGTGCGGGCGTTGAGTCACTTTACACAGATACAAGGAACAGAAAAGGAGGTGCAACAAGGACTGTCTGGCAAGCCTGGTGAACAAAGGGTGCGGAAGAAGATGAATGATGGCAGGGCACTGGGAATGGTAGATGGTGCGACAAGGAAACAAACAAGGATTGGTATGGGGACGGGAAGCTATCATCATGTTCACACATGCCTGAGTGCTTGAGCAGGGACGCACACACACATACACACAGACGCATGCATACATGCACGCATGCTCGGCACGGGTGCTTCCACTCTCCCACCCACCATGCCTACGCCCACATGCGCCCTCTTGCCTATACACATGCACCTCCGCCAACCTTCACTCGTCGCCCATTCCCCTTCATCCGAATGCATGTGGGTGCAGCGCCGCACTTACCAAGTGGTCATTGCAGAGCCAGGTGGTCATTGCAGAGCCAGGTGGTCATTGCACAGCCAGGTGGTCACTTACCGGCTCTTCTGCAGAGAGCCACGCGAATTGCAGGGCGGGGTCCAGGCGGCGCAGGCGGTACGCCAGCGGCAGCAGCGCCTGCGCCCCGGCGCCTGCATGCTGCTCCACATGCACGCTCACAACCGGCCGCGGCATGCCCACCTCCCTGCCCACCCTCTCGTACGTCACCCGTGCCTGCGGCTTCTCCTCGCGGGCATCCTCCTCCCCCTCCCCACCAGACTCGCCTCCTGCATCGCCTCTCGCATCCACCGCTCCACCTCCACGTGCTTCCCTCGCCGCTGTCTCCTCACCCCCCTCACTCTCTCCTCTCACACCACCCGCGCCTAGCTCCACGCGTACACTATCAGCACACCCCACGAACCCCAGCGCCGGCCACACGTCCGTTTCCAAGTTGTGCGGTTTGGAGAAGTCAATAGCAGCCAGCAGGGAGGCCTCGGAGCGCGTGTTGATGCCCAGGTGCTGGTGCGCGTCGGAGTAAGGCGACCACAGTGCGGCCAGGATGGCCCGCTGCTCCGCCACCTGCGCTGCCGACAGCACGGCGGTTCGCAGCCCGTACGCCGAGTGGCGCATGCGGTTGG
The DNA here is from genome assembly GCA_947470075.1 of Closterium sp. Yama58-4. Classification (NCBI taxonomy): domain Eukaryota; kingdom Viridiplantae; phylum Streptophyta; class Zygnematophyceae; order Desmidiales; family Closteriaceae; genus Closterium; species Closterium sp. Yama58-4. The sequence goes on from CANIUD010000480.1 coordinate 7,243, forward strand.
TGGCGTGGCATAGGTGCAAGGAGGGCCACCGCAGCAGGAAGCGTAGCGCCTGTGCCTGCCACCAGTAGGCCTGGGGGACGGACAGGGGGGGGGGGGGTGGGGAGGGGAGGGGAAGGGGGAAGAGGGAAGGGGGTGAAGGGGAGAGTAGGGGTTGAGAATGGAGAGAGAAGAAGGCAAGAAGTATAGAAGGTATATGCAGCAGGAAGGTAAGAGCAATGTATTGCTCTGCCATATGGGAAGGAGCCATGGCAAGCTGACAGCTGCTGTGAGAGGTCATGGAGTGGGGCAGCACGAAGACACAATGTGCCACACAGGCATCTCTGCAGTTGAGCCAACCTGCACGGATTCCCATGTCATGTGTGAACGAATGCTGCATGGCATGGCATTGCATGGCATTGCATGGCATGGCATGGCATGGCATGGCATTGCATGGCATGGCATGGCATGGCATGGCATTGCATGGCATTGCATGGCATTGCATGGCATGGCATGGCATGGCATGGCATGGCATGGCATGGCATGGCATGGCATGGCATGGCATGGCAAGGCATGGCATGGCATGGCATGGCATGGCAAGGCATGGCACTGCATGGCAAGGCATGGCAAGGCATGGCACAGCATGGCGTGGCATGGCATGGCTGGAACGGTATGGTATGGCATGACACGGCATTGCACAGCATGGCATGGCATGGGTCACCTGCATGTGGTCTTCTGAGGCGTTGACCATGACGCCCCGCTCCTCCACCAGGTAAGGCCGCTGCTTGTATGCATCGCCCCATGCCCTGCTGGGAGGCACGGCAGCATGACGACTTATGAGGAGCCTCAACGGGCAGTGAGGAACCAACAAGAGGATTGCCGCTCAGCAATGGTGGGAGAGGCGAGTAGCACACTAGCGTCCACACAGCACACAGCACACAAGATGGTAGCATGCATGAAGGCAAATGCCATGCACAGGGCCATGGAGAGTGTGCAACCCACGGGTGCGTGTATGGGCGTAGCGTACCTGGCAGCAGCGGAGTGTGAGCGAGAGGAGGGATGGAGGGTGGCGAGGGCACAGACGAGAGAGTCGTTGGAGGCAACGGCATTGGCGAGGTGGGAGAGCGGGAGGCAGGGGGGCGAGCCGGCAGCGCGGTACTGGTGCATGGCTGCTGCCTCGCATGCAGGCGACACGGAGCGGAAGAAGTAGCAGTGCAGCGACCCCGACTCGTTCACCGCTGTGGAAGGGGAGCACGGCATGCCGGGGCGCGTGTGAGGGGGGGAGGGCATGAAGGGGCGGGCGCGGAGGGAGGGCGTTGGGAGAGGGCGTTGGGGGGAGGGCGTTGGGAGAGGGCGTTGGGGGGAGGGCGTTGGGAGAGGGCGTTGGGGGGAGGGCTTGAGGGGAACGGGTTCATGCAGGAGATGGAGGGGAAGGAGGGGGGTGGGGGGGAGGTTGAGGCACGTGATCGGTCAGATGTGTGCATGGTGGGGGGTCGGGAATGAGCAAGCAGTCCGATCATGTAATGCGGAGAAAGAACCGCCCTACTGCTCAAATCTCAAGTCTACATGTACGGGTGGGAGCACCATCCCCACCTGGTGGGGACATGGTGTGGCATGGTGCGGCATGGTGGGGACATGGTGTGGCATGGTGCGGCATGGTGTGGCATGGTGTGGCATGGTGTGGCATGGTGTGGCATGGTGTGGCATGGTGTGGCATGGTGTGGCATGGTGTGGCATGGTGTGGCATGGTGTGGCATGGTGTGGCATGGTGTGGCATGGTGTGGCATGGCCTGGGAGCCCCTTGTCCACCTGTGGGCGGCATGGCTTGGCGTGGCGCGGTGGGGTGTGGGGCGACTGACCATGGCAGTGGGAGTGGTTGGCGGGGAGGAAGGAGCCGGGCATGGGCACCAGCACGCGCTGGCTGCTCACCGCCACACTCAGCGCGCCTGCCATGCCCGCCAGCATCTCCACCACCTCCCACGCACCAAACCCACTCCTCCCACCATCGCTGCTATCACCACTGCTGTGAGTATCATTGGGTGGGGGGTGCGGGTGCGGCCAGTGCACGAGCAGCAGGCGGCGGCCGTGACACGGCCCGGCGGGGAACTGGTGCGCCCACAGGTCCCTCTGCACCTCCCGCGTGCTCCCCAGATTCGCCGCGTCCGGGCCCCGTACCTGCCGTAAGAGAGAGAGAGAGAGAGAGAGAGAGAGAGAGAGAGAGAGAGAGAGAGAGAGAGAGAGAGAGAGAGAGAGAGAGAGAGAGAGAGAGAGAGAGAGAGAGAGAGAGAGAGAGAGAGAGAGAGAGAGTGTGGGAGTGGAGTGGAGGCATCACAGGGGTGGAAAAGGGGCATTACGGAAGTTCGGGGCGAAGGGAGTAACATACAGAAGAAAAGAGAGGCAATTGGGGGAAGAATGCGGAGGATTGATGCTGCAGTTGCAGCAACACGGCGGGACTCGAAGCATGGCCAGAGAGCAGGGACGAGTGGCTGATCCCGCAGCAGCTGGTTTGATGACACGCGGCAGAAACGAGCTGCACGACCCCCCCTACTCGACTTGATCGCTTCACAAATGCCTTCCTCGTCTGCCCAGTGTGTCCGTCCCAGCCGGAGTGCCCCAGGACGCGCAGTGTGCCTCACAGCACAGCACAGCAAGCACAACACTGTGAGAGAACGCCTGTGGCTCACCCATGGGGGCTGCGGCACATTGCCACACGCCGCTGTCGCCCGCGCCCACTCCGGCGATTCGCCCTCCCCACCCCCCTCCTCCCCCTTTCCCCCTTCCGCGCCCGTCCCTCCCCCTCCTGTGCGCTCGGTGGCTAGGCGGAAGGCAGTGCGCGTGGCGCAGTCCTCCAGGTGGGGCGGGGGGGGGAGAGATGCGCGCATGGTGATGGCGGACGGGGGGAGGGGCGAGTGCAGCGCGAAGAGGTGCGCCCATGCCTCGTACAGATCCGCCGCCGTGGGGCTGCGGCCATGGGGGGCGGGAAACGGGGTGGGGGAGGCAGTGGAGGGGGAAGATAAAGGACGGGGGAAACGGCAAGATTATGGGAATGGGAGAGACGAGGGAAAGGGGAGAGGAAAAGGGCGAACAAGAGGGGTGAGGTGAAAAGCAGGGCTGATGGTTGGTGGTGGGGAGGAGAGGGGGAAGGTGGAAGACAGAGGAGGGGACGGAGGGTGTGGGTGGTGGGGGAGAGGGGGAGAGGGGGGTAAGGGGAAGTCGATGCGAAATGAGAAACAACGTGAGTGTGCTGTGGTTGATTCACCAAGTGCAACGAGAATGACGCCCCAGCACGCCCATTCGCTGCAGTGCATTGGCTAATCACGGGACGATCCCACCCGCATCCGGCGCGCCCAAAACACGCCGACCGCGCACGGAACAACCCCATGTGTGCGCGCACCGTGCGGTACTCGCTTCCCCGCACCCACCGGGAAGTCGAGGACGCGGACAAGCCGGAGATGACAGTGGGCGGTCGTAGTAGCGCGCGCCACGGCACGATCGCCACCACCCCCACCAGCGCAAGCCCGATAAGCAGCGCGCGGACGTTGCGTCCGCGCAGTGCCCCGCGGAACAGCGCGTGCGAGGCGAAGGGGACGGCGCACCAATGCCGGACTCCCTTCGCAGCTCCCATGGCGCGCGCGGCGCGTCTATAGACGAGCTTGTATGCGACGGAGTCGAGGCGAGGAGTCGCGATCAGAGACCGCAGCGCGGCTGCGGAGCTTGTGACGGATCGGCGCCGTCTGGCTGAAGGCGATATCCCACGCGACGCGCGATCAGACGAAATACGCGATTCGAAGCAACGCGTCCCGGAGTGCAGCGCTGTCAGGAAACTTGCCAGCGGACGGGATCTGCATCATGATCGAAGCCGTTGGCTTGGTGTCTTTTTGGTTGACCCCCACAAGGCCCACGTCCGCTGCAGATTTTCATCCCAAAAATGGGGGGTCCCGAAAAGTAGGGTTTCGTAGGGTACGTTTGAAGTACCTTTCTGATTTGCGCGTGGAAAGATGCTTTCGACGCATCGCGTCGAGCCGAAATCACTGTACGCAGCTTCGGAATGCTCGAATTTGCTAGGGCAGATGGGCTGCCAGCTTCGGAAATTTCCTCAATGGTTGAGCAGCTTGGTTTGCAGGTTCGGTGGCACATCCCAGCTTCGGGAACCTTGTGGGAGGCCACGAACTGTGCCCTGGAATCCCATTGGCTCTGTGTCGATCGACTCTGCTGTGTTGGCTAATAAATCTTGTAATAACAGTGTCAGTACAATTTCTTGAATTTGAAAACATATAATCTGAAACAATATACATTGTCCATTTGAGCACATTTTCTACCCTTCTATGGGTGTGGTATAAATCCATTGCATAATCTAAATATGGCTCAAATATATTAACTATGAGGTCTAGTTGGTTGGTCACGTCTTCCGTGGGGGGTTGGAAACGTCCTCTGAAACCAAAGAGAGGTACGAGCCATTCTAAGGATAGGGCTGAATGGCAGGTGGCACTGGTGTGGAGTTTGATAAAGAAAGCCGCCGATTTTCGTATTTTTTTTTCTAGAATCTTTTCCCAAGTGGTCGTTCGAGGCGCGTCAGCTTAAAGCCGGGATCTTAAAAACTACAAGTGTGTTACATTTGACAGATGCAGATGTTCTGTTTTTTGGATGGCGCGTTGTGAAAGTTGACGAGCACGCGGCCACATCTGCGAATTGTCCAAAATTACTATCCTACTATCCTATCCTACGCAATATTACTCCTCCAATGCGTACTTATGTCGATGTAGAGTTCCGTCAAATGAATGCGAGTGATGCAAGAGCATGTGCTGCAGGAGGTGAATGAGCTTGACGTAATTGCCGCTAGCATGTCCTTTCTACCGAGAGGATGTTCTCCTTTGCTCTAATAACTTTGACATTCAGTCTCGAGTTGTTTTGCTGATGTTTTGCGTTTGGTAGTGCTGGGCTGTCGATTCTTTCCATAATTAAGATCGCCCGAAGACGCAGAATAGGCTTCCTGGGCTGGTTTTGTGAGGTGACCAATCCAAATGCATCACAACCCAGCATGTTACTTCGGTGCAAATAACATGGTAACTAGCAGTAAACTGTTTTGCAGCTGACCACATTTTCTGGTACTTGAGATCCTGGCGTTAAATGTAGATTCCCAAAATTTGTTCGACCTCGATTGGTTGTCGGATAGGTATGGGGCATGCGAAGTTGATTTCGTTGGCAGAGACGTGAATGTTAACGGGAGTGGAGTATTGGCCCCGCCCTCGCTTGGGCAACGCCGACGACTTGGTCGGATGTACGGGAGTTGCAGCCAACCATTCACAGTGGGAGAGCTGCTCGACATGCTTCGTCGAGCAGCATGGGACCGCTGTGGTGTTGCTGTCGACTAAAGAGTTCGACAGCTGCAACTGAATGGTCTGGGCCGAGTTAGACCCTAAACCCTAAACCCTAAACCTGGGTGGGCCATCGACTAGGGGGGACAGTTCGGCCGGGAGGTCGACGGAGCTGCCGGTCGACCTACTGCTCGACGAAGAGGTCGACGGAGCTGCCGGTCGACCTACAGTTCGACCGGGAGGCCGGCGAAGCAGACCGCCGACCGGACAAGTGGGCAGCGGTCGACGAGAGGGGCTCGGCGACAACAACTGTCAGTTCTGGTCGACGGAAAGGGTCCGCCGACCACGGAGTAGCTCGACGGGAGCTGTGGTCAACCAGGGACACCTAGTGGTCGACCGGAGGCACCTTGTGGTTGACGAGAGGGACCTGGTGGTCGACCAAAGCTTAAGGTGGTCGACCGGAGCACATGGTGGTGTCCGGATCGACCAAATAACCCGCTCGACGAGTTCTGCGGAGGCACGCGAACGTCGTCGAGGTCGCGATGGCGAAGGCGACTTCGTGTTAGAATGAACAAGAGAGTTGGACTAGATTGGAATGGGAGTACAAATAGGAAACCCTAGAGTTGTGACCCCCCTATAGGCTAACCCACTATAGCCTACACAAATACAACATATATAATGTTTGACACACCCCCATAGGCGAAGTGGGGGAGAGCAAGGGGTCACAAACCCAGTCAAAGCAAAGCAACACAAGCTCAGGGTGGATCTCACGGAGACCACACAAATTCCGAGCACAAGCAAGTGGTCACAAGACCAGTTCACATGCAGGTTGATAATATAGCAAGAGATACAGTGATCACAACCTAGCAGGTGTAAACATGCAGGTATATATATAGAGATCACAGTACAAACAAAGTCAAGAAGTAAGCAAGTGAGGTCCAGTAGGCACAAGGCCTAGAAGAGTACAAAAGCGCTGATGGTCACAAGGCTGAAGCGCCTTGGTGAATACATCAGCAGTGTTGGCCTCAGTGGCCACGTAACGCAGACGAAGCTGACCACGCTGCTGCAGCTCTCGAGCAAGGAAGTACCGCAGGGCGATGTGCTTCGTTCTGTGCTCCAGTCTGTGCTTCTCACACAAGGCAATAGCAGCCTTGTTGTCGACGTACAGCACTGGAGGAGAACGAGGCCGCTCTCCCAAGTCGGTTAGCAGGTAGGTCAGCCAGCGTAGCTCCTGGGCAGCCATGGCTGTGGCGTAGATCTCAGCCTCACAACTGGAGCTGAGAACAGAAGAAGAGCGTGTAGAACGCCAAGAAACTGAGCCAGAGCCAAGGCTGAAGGTGTAACCCTGAGACGACCGCTGAGTAGCCTGGTCGTCCGCCCAAGAAGCGTCTGAGTGTCCAGTAAGTACAACTCGGTCTCGCCCTCCAAGCACTAGCCCCATGCCCGACGTACTGCACAAGTAGCGCAACACCCTCTTAGCGGCATCCATGTGCTCCTTCCTGTGACGGCCAGGAGCGACATAGCGTGCAAGGATGCTAAGAGGGTATGCAAGGTCAGGTCGAGTGCAGGTCATCAGGTATATGAGGCAGCCCACAAGCTCTGGATACGGGCCACTCGGCTCTACGGACTCATCCGAAGGCAGAGCTGAGAGCGAGTGACCGGTAGGCAGAGGAGTGGACTGAGGCGAGGAGTACGTGAAGCGGAAGCGCTGAAGGACCTGCTGCACCATGTGTGACTGAGTCAAGGTGATGGTGCGCCGTGCTCTGTCCCGGGTGATCCGCAAGCCAAGATAGCTTGTCAGTTCACCCAGGTCTGTGCAGGTGTGTCTCTTCTGCAGCTCCGACTTCACGTGGGCGAGAGCCTCAGTGTCAGCAGTGGCAAAGACCAAGTCGTCAACGTACACGAGGATGTAGAACGGCGGCAGCGAGGTGTCGGTGCGTAGAAACAGCGACGGGTCAGCAGTAGAGGGAGCGAACCCAAGAGCCGCAAGTGTCGTCCTCAGTGTGTCGTGCCACTCACGTGGCGCCTGGCGGAGACCGTAGACTGGCCGCTGGAGCCTCCACTGGGTACCAGGAGGAAACGACCCAGTGAAGCCAGGAGGGCGGCGCAGCCAGATCTCCTCGTGCAGGCTGCCCTGTAAGAAAGCAGTGCTGAAGTCAAGTGAGTGAAGCTCGTAGTCGTGCTGAGCGGCTATGTGCAGCAACACCCGAAGAGTAGTCATCTTCGGGGTGGGGGAGAAGGTCTGAAAGAAGTCTACTCCCTCTCGCTGACTGAAGCCTCGAGCAACGTAGCGCGCCTTGAAGACTGGAGGAGATCCCGGCGGCCGCTTCACCCTGAAAATCCACATGCCACTGACGATGTTCGCCCCAGGTGGGGGAACGTCGTCGACGTAGGTGCCTGTGGACTTCCAGGAAGCCATCTCTGCGTCCATGGCTGTCTGCCACTGAGAGGAGTAGGGACCCGCCATCGCCTCAGCGTAAGAGCGCGGGGTCGGGATGTCTGGTGCATCCGGGTCTCCCTCAGGGGCAACTAGCATGGACACGAGGTGGGGCAAAGCAGCAGCAAAGCACTGGAACTCCTCCTGTCTGTCCTCAAGGACGTCCGTGCCAAGAGCACACTCACCCCTGACGGACGGAGGACAGACAGACGCAGACGCAGACTCAGCAACAAGGCTAGCAGCGTAGTCTAGGCGACACCGAGCAGCAAAGTCAATCAACTCAGCGACCAGAGCAGACGCAGCAGAGGACTCAAAGGTAGGGTCAGTGACAACAGTGGCGAGGAGACGCGTGACAGTGGGACTGGCAGCACGACGGGAGTCAGACTCCGGGTCAGGAAGAGTAGGTAGGGAGGACGCAGGAGGAGACGGCAGAGGGACACGCTGAGGAGCAGTGGAGGGACGCAGCGTCATGTAGTGAGTGCCAGGGACAGGAGGAGGACGTGGGACACGACGACGAGTGCGAGCAGCACGAACAGGCGACGCAGGACGAGACTCAGGCTCACGACGCTCCGTAAGACCTCCTGTGGGACCAGTGTAAGGAGAGGGACCAGGGAGAGGCGAGGTAGGCGGTAACTGTGACTGCGACTGGACAGGCGGAGGACACTCTAAGGAGGGAGGAGGACAAGGAGGAGGAGCCTGACCAAGAACCTGCGGTACTAAGTACGGCCGCGGCCGCGCAGCGTCTCCAGAACCAGCAGAGACACCAGCGCCAGGGTCCTCAGCACCAGTAGCAGCTCCACCGTCCGGGTCCTCAGCACCAGCAGCAGCTCCACCGCTCGGGTCCTCAGCACCAGCAGCAGCTCCACCGCCCGGGTCCTCAGCACCAGCAGCAGCTCCACCGCCCGGGTCCTCAGCACCAGCAGCAGCTCCACCGACCGGGTCCTCAGCACCAGCAGCAGCTCCACCGCCCGGGTCCTCAGCTCCAGCAGCAGCTCCACCGCTCGGGTCCTCAGCACCAGCAGCAGCTCCACCGCCCGGGTCCTCAGCACCAGCAGCAGCTCCACCGCCCGGGTCCTCAGCACCAGCAACAGCTCCACCTCCAGGGTCCGCAGCACCAGGAGCTCCACTCCGAAGACTGCAGCGCCGCGTGTACCACTCTCGGATCTGCTGAAGGGAGGGGAGCTCCCGGGTAGGAGGGGAAGCACTGGTACCAGCTCCAGCAGCACCTCTCCGGAGGCGGCAGTACTGTAGGTACCGCTCCTGCAGCTGCTGGGAGGAGAGGGCTCCTCCAGGTGTAGCACTCTCAGGCTAAGTACCTCCAGACTCAGCACCTCCAGACTCAGCACCCCCAGGCTCAGCACCCCCAGGCTCAGCACCCCCAGGCTCAGCACCCCCAGGCTCCGCACCCCCAGGCTCAGCACCGCCAGGCTCCTCACGCTCAGGCTCAGTACCTCTAGCAGGACGGGAGTCGACAGCTACCTCGACAGGCTCAACCGGGTCTACCTGGGACACACCTGAGGGAGCGGCACCCTGAGGGGGGAGGGGGTCTACCACAGCAGCACCTGGCGCGAGGAAGAGAGGCGGGGGGGGGAGCGGGGCAGTGCGGTAGGGGAAGAGGCGGTAGTAGGGGACGGACTCGTCAAAGGTGACGTCCTGAGAAGGCAGAACCCGGCGCGAGGTGACGTGGTAAAACTGCCAACCAGGCGCGTCCGGGACAAAGCCAAGGAAGACACAAGGAACAGCGCGAGAGGAGAGCTTGTCCGCGGACGTATCGCGAACAAAAGCTCGGGATCCCCAGACCCGAAAACGCGACGCATCGCCAACCTCTCCCGTCCAACGCAGTGTCGGAGAAGTCTCCGGCAAGGAGACACGGGGCCAGAGGTTGAGCTGATGCGCAGCGTATCGGACTGCAAACGGCCACAGAAAGTGGGGAGCAGCCGCATGGATCAGGGAGGTACGAGCGACCTCCATGACCAAGCCAATGCGGCGCTCAGCAACCCCGTTCTGCTGTGGAGAGGCCGGAAGCGTGAACGACTGCTCAATGCCGTGCTCGGCACAGTAGGCTGCCAAGAGGTCGGAGGAGAACTCACCACCTCTGTCAGAGTGCAAGCGCAGGACAGGAAAGTCCGAGCGGAAACGCTTGCCTAGCTGGAGACGGGCTCTGCGGATCCAAGGGATCAAAACATCAGGGACCTCACCCTTGGTGCGCAAGGGGAAGACCGTGGTGTAGCGAGAGTAGTCGTCAACAACTATCAGGAAGTACCTCTCCTGACCCTGACCACGGACGCAGGCTGGGCCCCACACGTCCAGGTGAAGCGTCTGCAAGGGCGAAGTCGTCGGGGGAAACGAGGAGGAGTGAGGAGCGGCGCGCTGCCGCCCCTCGACACAGGGAAGACAGGGAGGAGCAGGCGAGGGTGGGAGGGGAGGGAGAACCCTAGGAAGACCAGAGACAAGGTGCCGTTTGTGCATGGCACGAAGGCGCTGCACAGACGGGTGGCCAAGTCGGTGGTGCCAGAGGACGGTGTCGTGCGCCAGAGAGCGACACGAGCAGGGGGCAGACAGCTGACCTGACGCAGACGCAGCTACCTGAGGGGACTTAGTGGTCAGTGTGTACAAGTCCGACCCCGGCTGCCGAGTGAAGGTAGCCAGGTGACGGCCCGTCCGAGCACACGTGCAGTGTGTCACGCGCTCGTAGGCAGGGGTGAACTGGTGAACACCCGCGTCTTGGAGCGCACAACCCGCCACCAAGTTCGTAGAGAACGAGGGGAGGTGGAGACCAGACAGTGTGCCAGACGGGACCGCAGGACAGGGAAGAACAGTGGAGGAGGTCGCAATGACCGGACCCCTAGAGGGGTCAGCGAGGGAGACAGCAACTGGCCGAGCAAGCGGCTCAAGGACAGTGCGGTCACGAAAGAAACAGCGAGAAGCACCTGAGTCCAGGGTGAAGGTGTGCAGTGCCTCAGTCGACTCAGTACCAGGGGAGACAGACTCACTAGCACCTAGAGCGACAGCCTCACCATCACCTGAGGTGGCAGACACGCGAGTACCTGCAGTGGCAGTCTCACTAGCACCTAGAGCAGCAGCCTCACTGGTCAGAATGCCCGGGTCGGGCAGAACACGCAAGTACTGAGCACCCTCTCCACTAGTAAACATCGCATACATGGCAGTGAGAATAGCATCAAAGCGGGAATAGTCAGAATGCCCAGATATCAACTCTCTTCCTCTCCAAATCAGCCCAGCGGGGCAGCTCAGTGGCATCAGGGAACTGGGTGCGCCAAGCGTCGTCAAGGCGCGAGAAACAGCGCTGCGTGGGGTGTGGCCTTTCACACCGCTGACCAGTGCGGTCACCAGTGCGGATGACGTACGTGCAGCTAAAGCCACCCGCCCCCCGGCGCTGCGAATACCACTCACGGGCCTCCTGGAGCGACGGAGTGTGCTGCTGGCTCAGACCACCGCCAGCGCCTCCACGACCACCACCGCCGCCGCCACCTCCTCGACCACCTCCTCCCCTGCCGCTGCCACGACCACCTCCGCCCCCGCTGCCGCCCCCGCCCCTGCCACCGCCCCCGCCGCTGCCGTCACCACCCCCACTGCCGCCACTAGCCTCTCCAGCCCCACCTCCACTCCCACCGCCTCCACCCCCGCCTCCCCCGCCGCCACCTCCACCCTTGCCCCCTCTGTTCCTGCGGCGCCCGCTCGGAGCAGACGCCGTCCCGACCTTCTCAGCACCAAGGAGGTCGACAGGTGAAGCAGAGGCTACACAGGGGAGAAGGGGGGAAGGGGAACACCCCTCAAAGAAAGGGGTGCGGGGGTCGCCACGAGAGGCACCTACAGCGACGATGCTCGCCTCAGCTGCAAGTAGTTCCTTCTCGAGGAGGGCAATGGTGAGCTCAGTGGGGCAGCGAGCTAGAAAGTGATCCCTGACTGCGCGCAGAGAGTCAGGGAGGCGGGTGACGATGTGGTAAAGAGTGAGCCAGAGCGGTGGGGGGTTGCTAGCAAGGAACTCGTCAGGCATAGCAGCGCGGAAGCGGGCCTCACTAGTCTTGAGGTGGGTGATGAGGTCAGCAACTGTGTGAAAGGAGGCCAGGTCGGGGAACAGGTAGGGGAGTGAGAGGCGGCCTAGTGCGGCAGAAGCAGGTGAGGAGTAACGAGCGACGACAGCAGTGTACAGTTCCTTAGCAGTCTTGTGCTGGCCAAAGTGCTCGCGCTCATCTAGCGGCAGGGAGTTGCGAATGGCAAAGCGAGCGTGGGCGTCACGAGTCTGCCACTGTGAGCGCTGAGTGCTGTCAGCAGTGGTAGGAGGGGCAGTAGCATGGCCTAGGGCGTGGTCGTACAGTGAAATGTCCTCCTTGGCAGTGAGCTGTAGGAAGAGGTGCAGGTCATCGAGCCAGGTGTCGAACTTCACTGGGCGGCCCTCAGCATCGAAAGCGAGTACAGGAGGAGTAGCCATAGTGGCAGCAGCAGTAGTAGCGGTAGCAGTAGTAGCAGTAGTAACAAGGCCGCTGGGAAACTGTGCGCGGGGTCAACGGGGCCGGCGGTGCCTCTGTGCGGAGTGCGGGCGGGGTCGACAGGTCCGACAGCGGCGTACGGGCGGCAGCGGCAGCGGGCGCGGCAGTGGGAGCTGCAGCGGCGCACGGGCGCACGGCAGCGGCAGCGGCGCACGGGCGGCAGCGGCAGCTGGCGCGGCAGCGGCAGTGGCAGCGGCGCGCGGGCGCACGGCAGTGGCAGCGGCGCGCGGGCGGCAGCGGCAGCGGCGCACGGGCGCACGGGCGCACGGGCGGCAGCGGAAGCGGGCGCGGCAGCGGCAGCCGCAGCGGCGCACAGGCGGTTGCGCGCGGGCGGCAGCTGCGCGGAGGCAGCCGACTGCGGCGCGCGGGCTGCGGCCTGCGTACGGGCGGCAGCAGCGCGAGGCGGCGAGCTGCGGGCCGGCGGGGCGGCGGCGGGCCGCGCGTTAGCGGCGCTGGCCGTGCAGGGAGCTGACGGGTCGCGCGCGGGCGGCTAGCGGGTCACGCGCGCGTAAAAAAAACGGGCCGCGCGCGGGTGGCTAGCGGGCTGCGCGCGCGCGGTAGGGAGAGGCGCACGAGGGCGCGAAGGCGCACGAGGGCGCACGGTAGTAAGAGGCGCACGAGGGCGCGAGGGCGCACGAGGGCGCACGAGTAGAGAGAGGCGCACGAGGGCGCGACTAACGGAACAGTGGGCCCGTAGTAGAAGGCGGTCCTAGGTGCCTAACCTAGGCTCGTAATACCATGTTAGAATGAACAAGAGAGTTGGACTAGATTGGAATGGGAGTACAAATAGGAAACCCTAGAGTTGTGACCCCCCTATAGGCTAACCCACTATAGCCTACACAAATACAACATATATAATGTTTGACACTTCGGGCTAGTATCTCGAAGTCGATGTGGCTCGTCAGGCGCAGACAACAGCCGACGGATGCACAGCAATGCAAGTCGGGCCAATCGTCTGCGCTCCCCTGCGAGCGTGCGCACTACTGTCTTCTACGAGGCAAGGCTGGACAACCGCCTGCTGCACTGTTGGCACGCCGTCGGCCTGCTCTGCAGGTCGCCCTTCTGCAGTGGTGGCGCGACTCCTCTACGCAACGCTGGCACGCGGTGGACCTGCAGTGCTGGCAGTCGACCAGGCTAGCTGCAGGGTTGCTAGGTGCCTGATGTAGTCATTGTTGTCATTGCTTGTTCAATCATTCTGTAATTCCAACTTTGCTAGTGGAAACTCTTGCCAATCTCTCGTGTTAATGTGCAAGTGCTAAGGAACCAAGCAAAGCTACGATCACTCCTAGTAGTTCGTGCCAACCCCCATAGTCTAGCTCACTACCGTTGTAGAGTGATTTTCCGGCGATCTGGCGACATGCTGCCCCGGGCATAAAAAAAACTAAAACCTTATCGGATGGCATGTCATCCGAGGGAGGCATCAACCCTAAATCCATGTGTTTAGGGTTGATGCCTCCCTGACCGGATGCATGCCCGAATGGTTTTTTTTTTTTTGTTGCCCGCGGGCAACGAGCTCCGCCGGGCGGCGACCCATTTCCGTTGTTGTATTTCATTCTATTTAGCATTGGCACTTTCATTTTTTCATTGTTCTTGTAATTGTAGTCTCGTTATTCATTTAACTTACGCGCCTGGAATGCTTATACATAGAATTATCAAGGTTCTTATTTTAGCCCCAAGCGAATAAAAACGGGTTATTGTATGAATCATCAATATATTGGGTGCGCTATCACAATGGTGACATGATTATCATGAACGGTCATTGAAAAGGGCAAATCTACCACAGATGATAACTCAACGCCCCACAATGATATTGCGAATCGTTACCCAAACAGACATCCGCCACAGATGATAACTCAACGCCCCACAATGATATTGCGAATCGTTACCCGAACAGACATCCGCCCGGAAGTTGGCATTTGCAACCCCTAGGACGTTGTGCGATTTGTTGCGATTTACATACTATAAGTGTTATAATTTTTTTTTGGCTTAATATCTTAGGCAAAGCCTTGTCAATCTTAACCAAGTAACATATTTTATTACTTACAGTTCAAGTAGATAAAACGGTTTGAGACCTTATAAAATGTGTCTAACATTGATTAACAAATACGAGAGACGTTATCATTATCAGGATCTATTTTACTCCCATTGTTATTGTCATCCTTATTTGTATTATCAAAAAAATTTTGGGTTGCGAAGCAACCTATTACGATCGTTATGTATTTTTTTTTTCAAACTCGAAAAAAAAATAAAAATAAATGTAGTGAACGGTAGTTATGGTAAGTGATTGACTGCTACTGTATGTATTTGCCTCGGCAATTTGCCACATTCGTTCTCATTTCCTAGTTTGCCTCGACTGAACCTACCCGTATATTGTATGGATCAAACATGAACATGTGTTGCCGAAATGATGTTACTGTGAACGCATGACTGTCTATTCCGTACCATGTTATGCATAGATGAAGTATAATGATGGATATGGTGAACCAAATATTGAATGAACAATGCATAAATATAATGCATATGCTACTGTGGTAAATATACCATAGTATATTTTCCAGCTTTAAGTCGTAGTTAAATGAATGCTTAGCATGATGGAAATGCGTAACAGTTAATTGACACAGGCTCTATGCTACCGCATCCCCTGCCTAGCATGGGGGGGAGCTCAATAGCATAGTTTCTGAATCATCCAACCGTTACATGAAACAACACAATCTGTGTAAATTAAAAAAATGATCAAGATCCATCAAATCCAGTTCAAGTGGACACACTCACTGAGTGCGCAAAGAACCTTCTCGGAAATGATGGTTTGACCATCTTTTTAAAACCCACAGATCCGCATTGTTAATGCGATGACAGATGCATACGGATGAGTGTGCACACACAAAGACACGCACTGACACACATACCGATATGCACACAACTCAGACAGAATCCGTTCACACACAAAAGGGCAGTGAAAAAAAAACAGTAAAAACAATAAAACAAATGCAAACAAGATTTATCAATACAATACAGCTCTACAAGTCACGACTATTATCGTTACACTTCATAAGAAATCCTGGCAGCGCGTAGGAAATAGCAAAGCCTCTGAACATTAAAAAAGAGGGGGGGGGGGGGGGGGGGGGGGGGGGGGGGGGGGGGGGGGGGGGGGGGGGGGGGGGGGGGGGGAGGGGAGGGAAGGGTGGTGGGGGGAAAGAGAGGGGAGGGAAGGGAAGTTTAGATTCTCGTCCAATAAACAGCAATTAAGAGGAAGGCTTAGGACAAGCGAGCTAAATATAGAAAACGACTTGTAAAAGGCGATTAACCTATTGCGATGGGTTATAAAAAAAATCCTATTAACGGTTATAAAAATCAAGAGAAAAAAATGAAACACGACTCAAATAACACGATCTGAAATAAAGGGAAAACGATCAAAGTAACACCAGGAAATGAGGAGGCAGAAAGCAGACTTACAAAAAAACAATGACCGTTAAAAAGAATGGAAAGGAAACGAGAAAAAAAACGTGAGAGAAAAAGAACGAGAGAACGAGAACGAGAGAACGAGACAGAATGGAAAGAGAGAACGAGAGAGAGAGAGAGAGAGAGAGAGAGAGAGAGAGAGAGAGAGAGAGAGAGAGAGAGAGAGAGAGAGAGAGAGAGAGAGAGAGAGAGAACGAGAGAGAGAGAACGAGAGAGAGAGAACGAGAGAGAGAGAACGAGAGAGAGAGAGAGAGAGAGAGAGAGAGAGAGAGAGAGAGAGAGAGAGAGAGAGAGAGAGAGAGAGAGAGAGAGAGAGAGAGAGAGAGAGAGATTTCAAAAGATTGGGAATTAGGTTCTCAGCACGAGCAATAAAACTAGAAGGAACGCGTTCAGGCTAACAAAGAAAAGATAACCATGGAAGAAAACAAATATGTAACAAGAGAAACGAATGGTGGAAACAAACGAGGTGCAAGAGAAGTTCATGGCTAACAAAAAAACTAACGTTAAGATCAAGATGGAAAGAGGAACGGGTAAGAAAAACAGATGAAAGGCGAAAGGAAAGGAAATGAAATAAATAAACGCACCTAGCTACGAACTCACCGAGATATGCCTAAACCGTGCATAGTTGAATTGGAACGAACGTTGAACGACATTTAAAACTGAAAGACACAAATCTAGTGAAAGACCTAAAGCTAAAGTATCTACAACAATTCTAGAACCTAAGCCTTAAACAACATGCGGCCAATACTATGCTAAACGACTACGATATGAGACCAAGAAATGGTAGTCTAGCGTGTAATGATCTAATTTGGCTCAAAATGATAAGTTAGGGTGGTTCTTACCTTGCACTAGTAGGTGGAGCGTGTTTGGCGGGGAGCTTAACTAGGGAGAAGGAGCAGCGGGAGAAAAAAAGGACGAACAAACCCTAAGGGAGTCTTGGATTCATCGCAAGAAACAATGACTTATATTTTCGTGGCACGAAACGCGTGTCGGTGCTGTCGCAGTCACTTTATTTACAATATCATATTTGTACAGAGAATACAAATGGTGTCGAGCATAAGAAGCTAACCAGCGTTGCCTGCTATCCTAGGACAGAGACCCCGACGAGGTCTCAAGAACCAACACCGAGGTACGCAAAATCAGCCAGGGAAGGTGGAGTGGGTTCCAGTGGCGCGGAAGGCGTGTCAGTACTGTAGCGTATTTGTGCCCGACGGCAAATGGTTCTGGCCTGCTCGCGCTGATGCACCAAAGAAATGCGCTTGAAGTAGCTCGTCTCGAAAAGCTCTGGAATGAGGTCGGATGTACCACCCATGTCTCGAAGCCGTGTCGCCCCTCGACGGCTGCAGTCCTTGATGAAGCTGAGGAATGACGTACCAAAGCAACCGAAGGTTTCGAGGACAAGAGGAAGAAGCTTCACGTCTGGTCGGTGTTGTAGCGTAGACGCATACAGGGTCCGTTTCTCGGTTTCGCGAGCAGATGCTGCTGAGCCGATGACAGATGCAGTTTTGGAGTTTGGGGGGCCATGCTGGGGATCGGCAACCGAAACATCTAATGCCCATGTTGTCCCCGAGCTAATGTCACGGCAACTGATGTCAGGGCGGCGTCCTGCAAGAAGATGAGAATCCTCCAACTGCACCACATAACCAAGCTCCGATGTGATGCGGTGAACCTCATGCTTGATAGCGTCGTGAACCCTGGTAGGCTCGTTAGCAGATGGACAGCGGAGGACATGTGAGACGATTGAAGGATCCGTGAATGACGAGCCGCAAGTGCATGCCCGGGTGGATGAGAGGTGTGGAATGGGGAGACCAAGACGAATAGCAGCTGCAATGCACCACTCCGTGGATGAAAGCTGCATGTGCGGAGAACATGGAGCCACAGTGAGCCAGTCACCAGCATGGTGCCCTTGGAGGGAGGTCAAACGGGCCAAATGTTGGGGGGAGGTTACTGTGGACCGCACGCGCTCGAGCATGACAGCGTCCAGGTGTTGTGAGAGGAAGGAATACAGCTTCTGTGGGTAGCCAGCGTGGAGTGCAGGCCAGGTGGGGAAGTGCTGCCGGATGGACGGATGAAGCTTGGATAAGGCCTTCGGAATGCATGGGTCAAGGCGGTCCATGGTGTCTGAAGTGATAAAGGGGCGGAAAATGTGAGAGCCGTGGATGGTGAAGTATGAGGAGAGCAATGAAGCTGTCTGTGCCCAACTGCACAGGTAACTAAGAGTAGCAGCTGCAGCTGATGATCGGAGGCCAAACCCTCCAAGGCGGATGGGAAGGAATGTCTGTCGATGTGCTGTGGCAGTGTGGTCAAATGTAGGGGGCCAGTAGTCAAGGCCGATGAGGCGAACAAAATGGTCAAGCAAGCCGTTGTCCCAGTCAGTATAGAGCTCTTCTATCTCGGGGAAAGGCGCAACTGTGCGGAGGAGGAATGAGGGGCGGGCGGAGACGCAGAGAGAAAGGATGCGAGAGGCAGTCTGAGGGTCATGAAGGTCATGTAGGAGAGGCAGTGATGATGAGAAAGAGAGTAGCTTGTCCCGTACTGTAGAGATGATGTGGGTATCTGAACCGATCGGAACTCCCACAACCGTGATACCGTTAGGGGCAATGACGATGTCTGGTGGAGGTGTGAGGCCAGAAGGGAGGTCCAAAGGGGCCCAAAGGGAGCATTTCGATGGTTGCACCCTCAGGCCGAGGCTGCTGAGACGAGCTGTAAGTGCTGTATAGGCAGGAAACACCTCCTGTGCAGGGCCAACCATGTACGTGTCATCCGCGTAGGAAGTGATGAAGATTGCTGGAGATTGCTGCTGAATGGGGCGGATGGCCAGATGCTGGGTAAGGGCGAACAAGAATGGCCCACATGGATCGCCCTGTCGAACACCTGATGATGACTGAAGCGTTTCAATAAGTGGGCCGCTTCGGTAATAGAGTGGAGAGGGGGAGGCGTAGAAGAGGCGGAAGAAAGGGATGAGGCTGGAGAACGGGGAGTCGCGCAGAGCGTTGAACATAGCGAAACGGCTGAATGAGTTGAAAGCATTGGCCACATCCAGTTCCAGCACGACCCAATCTGGGTGGAGAGATAGGGCTGACTGGACTGCGTGGGCCATAACCTCGATCCTTGCAGAGACAGCGACCCCAAACTGCAAGGAGGGAAGGAAGAAATCCCTAATCTGCTGCTTGAAGTGAAGAGTGACGCAACGAGACAGCAAGCGCGGCAGTATTTCGCCGATGGCAATGGGGCGGACGCCTCCTTGCGGCTTCTGAAGGGCGACAAGAGTAAATGCAGTGAAGTAAGGTCGGACAGTCTGCGGGAGGTCGCCTTGCAGCCAATTCTGGAACAGGCGGAGGAGATGCGGCAGGTGAGATTGGTACGAGAGGAAGGTATCACGAAGGTGCTCAATGAGCCACCCAGAAGGACCAGCAGCTGTGCCTCGAGGGGCTGACCGCAAGGCCTGATGAAGAAGCGGGACGGTAAGCTGAGGCACTTCCGGAGGCGAGAAGTCGGAGAGCCAGTCCGGAAGTTCTTCAAGAGCAGGAGGGTGCTTGGCCTTAAGCGCAGTAACGGTCTCCAGAGTCGGTGGGGCAAGCTCTCCAGCCTCTAAAGCAGCAAGGGAACGCGACCAATCTCCGCAATGCGCGAACCGCTTGGCCCTGTTCAACCGAGCAAACGTAGATGTGGACCGGGCGGACGACGGATTGTGCGGTCGGGATGCTGGTACAGCTGCAGCGACAGCTTCGTTGAAGAGGGGGAGCCAGTCACCTTGAATGAAACGGCGCGCATTAGCTGTACATGCCGCCGTGGCTGAATGTGAGGCAGAAGTAGTCGAAGAGCGAAGCACGAGTCGGGGGAAAGCGAGGAGGAGGAAATGAGCTGCAGGGTCGTGAGGGAAGATGACAAGACGACGAATTGGTATGAGCAAAGCATCGAGGACCAGCAGGCGAGCTCGCGGCGGGATCCGGCGCAGCAATGGGCCAGGGGTAATGGTGGGACTGAAGAACGTCCCCCAATCCCAGCTTATCACAGCTTCCCATGTTTGCTGAGAAATCGGCGGAGGTGCTGAAGAGGATGGGGAGGTAGCGGTGGCACGAGGAGGAGGTGGGCGGGCTGCTTCTCGACGGGCTGAATCGTTGCGGGAGCATGCAGAGAGGTGGCGAGTGAAGCCACCCGAGCTGGTGAAGTTGGTACGGTTGCAGGTGGAGCAGCGAAATCTTGGGCCCGGAACCGAAGTGGGTGGAGGAGGGGAAACAGCAGCCGCAGCAGGGTGCGAAGCAGGTGTAGAAGCAGGAGGAGGGGAAGAAGCAGGGGGAGGCTGCGAAGTAGGTGCAGCTGTAGGTTCTGGATGGCGAGAGGAGCGTTGTTGGGAAGAGGGGAAGGTGTCTGTGAGGACTTGATGGAGTACGTTTTTCTGCTCCTTTGAAATGAAGCGGGGCGAGGCTGATGACTTGGGGTGTTGAGACGAAGAGGCCAGGGGTTGTGGAGCAGATGATTCCGGCCGTGGCGATGAAGTGTGTGCAACAGTTGGTGCAGTAGAGCGTGGTGTCTGGTGATTCAAAAGAGCCGCAAAAGCTGGGGTTGAGCGTGATCGATTAGGAGGACGAGATGGGTGCGGGTCCAAGTCCTCAGGCGTCCTGTCCCGTTTACGGTTTGCCATGGTGATAAAGAGGATTAGAAAGATTCATATGCGATGCAGTGCAGCTAGCGGTGTAACAGGTATGTCAAATTCGTAGTTGGGAGAGGTTGTAGCGCGGATGCAGCAACGAGATGCAGAAGGGGTTTTCGTGGGTAGTTGGGGCTGATCGTGCTGCTGCCGAGGTGCAACGTGCTGGTGCGCGCACAGATTGAAACCGGTGAAAGTGGAGTCGTGTGTGGAAGGTGCAGGTTGGGAGGGTGGGGGAATTCGCGAAGGTGCCAGTCGTCGTGGGCGGGTAGAAACAGGCGCAGGTAGGCGTTGTGCGGTCCCCCCCGTGTTCGATGACAAGCAAAAACCACGCCGACGGCCTAGGAACTCCTCTCCGCGTCGGACACTAGTAAGAAGCACTGTCAGAATAATAGCACGAATCGAATTTCGTCCGCAGCACGGTCGGGGTAGTCGCGGGTGGGGATTTCTCGCAGTTTCAGCGTATGCGTCCAAGTCGCGGCGCGTATTTACAGTACAAAAGAAGGTGCAAGGTCACTGTTTTCGCTCCTTAGCGGTGAGTAGTGAGTTCTGCTGCTTCACTCGAGCGAGCAGCAAGGCGAACTACGAAAACGAAGGGCGTTCTAGCGCCTTAAACGTTGCTGCAGCGAGCTTGAGTGACGGTGAGGCAAACTACGAAAACGAAGGGCGTTCTAGCGCCTTAAACGTTGCTGCAGCGAGCTTGAGTGACGGTGAGGCAAACTACGAAAACAAAGGGCGTTCTAGCGCCTTAAACGTTGCTGCAGTCGACTTAGGAGTGAAGCTGGATTCGCAAGGTATCCAGTTCGATTCCAGCTGATGTGAAATTTTGAATCCTTGCCGAATTTTGTCCCTCTTAGTGTCATACTACAGCAAATGTACAGAATTAGAAGCTGTACAAATTTATGTGATTACGCAAAAAGCTTCGCAACCCTAAGACGATCTAGTCGACTCTTGTTTTTCTATAAAATTACACATGGAAAGAATAGGTTTTATTGTTATCTCATATTACTATGTATGGCTCAAATTATCCTAACGCATGATTATTTTTCTAGGTTTCTTAGTCGAACATTTTATGTTCCCTATCATCGCCTACACCCATCATTATTGGCAATTGTACATGTCAGAACTAGCTGTAGAAAGTAAGAATGAAGAAAGGAGGGTTTGCACTAGCAGCAGTTGGCATACATATAGGAAACCCTAATTGGGTTGTACTCGCTATAGAGTACCCCACTGCAGGCTAGAGCATAATATTCTGACACACCCCCATAGCCAAAGTGGGGTGTAATCAGCAGAGAAAGCAAAGCAGTACAAGCTCAGGGTGGATCACAATGTCACCACACATTCTGAGCACAAGTTTAAGAAGCAATAGTTTAAAGTGCACAATTATGAGCAAAGCTAGAGGCAGTTACAGAGGGCAAGTGAGGAGGAGGAGGGCTGGCGAGAGGAGAGAAGAGTGGAGGCGACGACTGAAGCTGCAGACACACGGGCAACAGACGGCTCTGGTGCAACTCTAGTGGCTACCGGGAGCAAGGGCCCCGGAATACAGGAGTAACAGGCTCTGCGTCTGATCAGCAGCGACAGGAGCAACGGACCCACGGGCGACAGGTGCAACCGGCTCTCTGAGCTACCGGTGGCTATCAGAACCCCGGAATACAGGCGCTGCAGACGACACGACGGCTGCCTCCACCCAACCTCCTCCAACTGTCCCACACCCCCCAACACACACCCCCTGCTGAAACCCTAGCTCCACTCCCATGGCACCCCCCTTAAACCCTAAACCCTCGGCTCCCACACACCCACCCCCCTGAGCAGCAGCTGCAGCAGTGGGAGACGGAGGAGGAGGAGGAGCAGGGGACGGCTGACAGAGACGGCACCCCCATACGCTCCACCCCCAAACCCTAATTCAGGAGTACGGGCAGCAGCAGGGGTGGGGCGCCGTCAGAAGCGCGAGGGACGGCGTGCAGCTCAGTGGGAGAGGAGACCGGGCGCCCGCGGGCCAGGCGCAGCCCGTACGAACCGCGCGCAGGCGGCCCGAGGCGCGCGCGGGCCAGGCGCAGCCCGTACGGGCCGCGCGCGGGCCTGGCGCAGCCCGTACGGGCCGCGCGCGGGCCTGGCGCAGCCCGTACGAGCAGCGCGCGGGTTGTACGGGCCGCGCGCGGGCCTGGCGCAGCCCGTACGGGCCGCGCGCGTGCAGGACAGGCCGCGCGCGGGCCTGGCGCAGCCTGTACGGGCCGCGCTCGTGCAGTACGGGCCGCGCACGGGCGACGGGGGCGACGCGCGGGTCCCCGGGGGCGCTTCGGCGGGCGACGGGGGGAGAAAACCGCCGCGCGCCTCGGGGCGCACGGCGGGCAGAGAACCGCCGCGCGCCTCGGGGCGCACGGCGGGCAGAAAACCGCCGCACACCTCAAGGCGCACGGCGGGATGAAAAATCCGTCGCACGCCACGAGGCGTGCGACACACAGAGTAGCAGTAGCAGTAGCAGTAGCAGCGGAAGGCTTAGGTGGTGGGCCCACCCACAGGATCGACCCAGGAGGGTCGACCTGCTCTGATAGCATGTCAGAACTAGCTGTAGAAAGTAAGAATGAAGAAAGGAGGGTTTGCACTAGCAGCAGTTGGCATACATATAGGAAACCCTAATTGGGTTGTACTCGCTATAGAGTACCCCACTGCAGGCTAGAGCATAATATTCTGACAGTACATGCACAATGAAATGGTTTTTGTTACGATGATGTATTACTTTATACATAGTATGGTTTACAATTCATTAAATGTAGTTTTAAATAAATCGTACAAAATATTTTGTGTGAAACAAATGAAGTTACTCAGTTAGGATTGACTTCGTACCGGATGTTCTACGAAAAAGACAAAACAATATTAATGCACTAATAGTCCCTTATCGCAACAGTCCAACGCTGTAGGGGGACAATTTAAACTTTCGTATGGGTGTTTGACGATTTGTGGTAACATCTTGGGGAGACGACTGACCGTTTGTGATATTCATCGACCATCCGTGATAGACTTGCCTTTTTTATGACCATTTGTTTTGATCGCTTGATCGTTTGTGATAGCGCGCCCTGTTTAATGATCATTATAATAATAACCCGTTGGAGCACTAGGGCAGTGGGCTGCACAGCTACCTGTCTCCTGCCAGCTGGAGGGAGGCTTGGCGGGAAACCTGCGCAGCGGTGCGAGCCGAACAGATGCGGTGGACCGGGTCATCTCAGCCCCACACCGAACAATGATACGTCAGCGCTCATCTCTCTTTGAGGAGATCGGCACACCCATGAGCCTCACGCCTTCCCCCTGGACAACATCCGAAAAATCACAACCCCGGAATCCTACGCAAAACATGCTTTCGGGGTTGCTTTGGGGTTGCTGTTGGGAAGGTATCTCTGGGAATGCCGGGCAACATGCTTTCTTAGGTTCGGAATGCACATTGCGCTGATTACACTCCCACGTTTCAGGAACCAACCATTTGCCACCTGTTACAGGCTTGGGGCTGATCGCGAGTGGTCCTCCAACATTTGTGGAACACAATTTCGATTCGAATTTTTGTCATGATTGGTTCATCTCTTCAGCTGCACACCCGTCATTGCTGCTTCGTTAGCGAAACTTCACTCGTGTTCATATGTTGGGTGCGGCGATTAGGATATGTAATAGCCTGCTGTAGGGTAGAAATTATTTGAGATAATGTCGAGCTTGTTGTAATGAGCGCCATTTACATTTGATAAATACACTATTATGCTATTTCGGGTTACTGAAATCGTTACCGCTATATATTGGATTTCGATTTTTTTAGAAATTTATGGTACAATTAGGGGTATTTGTTTACACATTTAATTAATGTAGCATGCCATTGCTAGTTTAATATTATTAGATTTAAAATTGTTTAGCTTTATAATAATACTAATAACGGTAGTTAAACCAGCTGCAAGGAATTATTAAATCTACCACACATGTGCATTTGAAACCAAATCCTCGAGGCCCTCCGCGTGTAAGAAAACACGATCACTGCGTGCAAAAGACCATGCGTTCACGTGAGGCCTCCACCAGGGCCCATGTTGTGCTGATCCAGCTCTGATTTCCCCCCGCACCAAGTTCCAAATATTGTTGTAGCAGGTGCTGACAGCTCGCTGGTTGTCTGCCCAGCTGTGCGGCAAGTTGCTGCCCTCGTGCAAAATACGATGTTCCACCTGCGATTCAGACAGCCATAGTAATTAGTACTGAGAACACTAGAAATTATAGACGTAGCGAGGAGCCCAATCACTCACCCCGTTCAGCCAGAATGCCAGCAGTTTTAGGGGTAGAACCAGCAGCCGGTTATCTGGTCGTTCGAACGACGCACTGATGGCGTCGATGAAACAGGTGGAAGCAAATGGCACACCTTCCTTGTTGAAGGTCCACGTCAGGAGAGTGAACGTAGTTGCTTCTGTCAACACGCATAGAGACAAGGAAATTGTGCATGAACATTGATGTTTATGCTTTACGAGCAAAACAATAAGGCTGCGTATTGATGCGGGGAGAAGGGAGATTATGGGGGGGGGTGGGGTGGGGGTGGGGGGGTGTTGAGTAATAGACAAGCGTTGTAAGCTGATGGGAGGTGAGTGAAATTGCATAAGCCTTCAAAGTGAACGGGTGAAACTGCCGAGGCTCCAAACAATGCAGAATCTGAAAGTGGAAGTGGCGGGCAGAAACATGGTGAGTATAGTGAGTATGTTGCAGATGAAGACCAATGACATGTGTTTTTTAAACGGTGTCAGCAGGGGGGATAGATGATGGTGGGCCATGTGCTGTGTAGGAGTAACAGAAGGTAAGGGGAGTGGGAGGGGATAGGGTAAGGGGGGAGGGTAGCAAAGGGGGATTTTGAAGGGTAATATTAGTAAGGGACTTCCAGGAGGGGCAGCTGGAGCAGGCAATTGTGGGCCACGGCACAAGGAAGAAAGAGGGGGGGGGTGAAGGTAGTGGGAAGGGAAGGGATTGGGAAGCTTCAATAGCGGCACCTGTAGCTCGCTTTGGTGGGCCAGGGCTGGGGAACGTGAATTGGAGGGGGTGAGGGGAATAGGAACGAGAATTTAATGAATGGAAAAAGATGTTAGAGTTGCTGCAGCTTTAGAAATACATTGTGGGCCATAGCTGGGGAAGGAGAAAGGTATAGGAAAGGGGTGAGGGAGGAGAATGGGAAGGCTTGTTAAAAAAAAGGGAAACATAATGCTCAGCCAATTCCCACGCTCCTCTGAGAAACAGCCGGGCACGGAGGGGAGGCAAGGTGAAACAGAATGATGGGGGATGAGCGGCACACGAGGCGGCATGGGCCAGGGAAAGCGTGGTTAGGCGACGGTGAGGCGAGACTCACGGGAATTTTCCACAGCAGGACCCCTCCCCCCCCCCCCCAAGGCGTCACTAAGAAACATCCGAGCATGGAGGGGAGGAGAGAGGAAAACATTATGATGTGTTGATGGCGGATGGGGAAGGAGAGAGGGGAAGGGAGGGGGAGGGGGGGGGGAGGGGGGCACTTAACCATCCAGGCCAGCTGGCACCGCCGCCGTTTGCTACCAAGTAAACACACACAAATGGAAGCACACACACACAAATGGAAGCACACACACACAAATGGAATCACACACACACAAATGGCAGCACACACACACAAATGGAAGCACACACACACAAATGGAAGCACACACACACAAATGGCAGCACACACACACAAATGGCAGCACACACACACAAATGGCAGCACACACACACAAATGGCAGCACACACAGACAAATGGCAGCACACACAGACAAATGGCAGCACACACACACAAATGGAAGCACACACACACAAATGGCAGCACACACACACAAATGCTACCACACACACACAAATGGCAGCACACATACACAAATGGAAGCACACACACACACAAATGGCCTTACACTCACACAATTGGCAGCACACACACACAAATGGCCTCACACTCACACAATTGGCAGCACACACACACAAATGGCAGCACACACACACAAATGGCAGCACACACACACAAATGGCATCACACTCACACAAATGGCAGCACACACACACACACACACACACAAATCCGCCAACGCACCCGCATACCTGCCAACACACCCACATACCTGACAACACACACACATACCTGCCAACACACACACATACCTGCCAGGACACACACATACCTGCCAACACACACGCATACCTGCCGACACACACGCATACCTGCCAACACACACGCATACCTGCCAACACACACGCATACCTGCCGACACACACACATACCTGCCGACACACACACATACCTGCCAGCACACTCATACACCTGGCAGGTATAACAATAGAACCTCATTATGGGAACTCACTGGCACCAAACTCCTCCAGGAACATAGTGACGGTTGTGGTGCCCTCCTTTTCACCGCCAAGCTTCGGCCTTGGCACGTACAGACGGTAATAGTCGTACGTCCAGTCGCGCCCCTTTGTGAGCGCATCGTTCCGAAACTTTTGAAGTCTGTCTCGTAGGTAGTGTCTCCGGTCCGAGTCACAGCGAAGAACCATTGTTATGATAAACTGCTCCTCCGGTGTAGTGAGGCCCAGCACCAATAGCAGCACCTGATTGATCCGGCCAGGTTTGGGCCACATCGTGAAGTCGTTGAGAGGGGTGCGGAAGAAAAGGATGTCCAGGGCCTCGTCCACCACTTCCTGGAGGACAATGGCGGTGGGCGGGATGATAAAGGGGGGGGGGGGAGGGGGGGAGGGGGGGGGGGGGGTGTGAGGTGTTAGGGAAGTGATGGGGTGCTGGGTAGTCTACAAAGTTGCTGCCAACATTTGAACCACCTCAAGGACTACAAAAATCACACTTGATGTGGGTGCAGTGATTGTGGGAGGCTGGGTGGGACAGGACCGAACTCGGGAATGAGCAAATGGCAGGAAAAAGAGGCGAAAAATGAAGGCAGGGGGGTGGGGAAGAGGGGGGGAGAGGGGTTGGTGTTGGCTTACCTTCCAACCTCCATCCTTGTCCGGGACGCTATCCAGAGCAAAGATGACTTGGACCGCCTTCTCCCGTTGCCATTTGGTCATCCCTGTGCAGTCAATCTCCTGCTTGCGCATGTGAGCCTTTGCTACAGCGCGACAAAAAGCCGCTTCGGAGCGCGGCCACATTGGAGGAAGACGTGTTATGGGGAGGGATGGGGTGGATTGTTCTGGGACCAGCAGCTGGTTGTTTGCTGCAGGACCAGCAGTTGGTCGAAGGGCCTGTGAGCGGGTGTTACCAGTAGTGGATGGATTGGCAGGTGGATTGTACTGGCCACCGACTCCCGTCCCCCCATTGGTCGGAGGGATGTGTGTGGATGTCCGTCACTGCACTTCGTTCCGTAGTTCTACAATGAGACGCGCCTGCTCGCGACACTGCGCCTGTGCAGCCTCAAGCTCCGCTCGAGTGCCCCTGGTTGCAGCACGCGACGGGGGCAAAGCAGAATTGGTCCCCAAATCATTTGCATCTTCATCTTCCTCAGAATCTTCATCCTCGCTAGCATCAACCGATGATGAGATGGCTTGAGCGCCTGCCGCCATGCGTGCATAGTTTCGTGGCATACGAGCACGAAGTCCCCACCGCCGCACCGACGGATGCTGCACATCTTCCATGGCAGGTGGGGCAGGGGAGGCCAAGGCAGTAGGGCGTGATGCAGAGTTTAGTGGATGGCCAACCAGGCCTAGCAGAGTGGCCTGAGAGGAGTGTATGGCCTGTCCAGGTTGGAAAGAAGAAGGGTTTAGAGGCTCAACTGATCCCGAGTGCGGATGTGAGGCATGCGGATTGGAGGAGCAACCCGCATGGGCGTATGCGGAAGAGGGAGTGCCGCCAGCGACATTGGGGGTGGGGGAGGAGGACGGGGTAACATAGCTTGGTGCTACCTGTGAAATGAAAGGGTTGGAGCCAGGTTGGCCAAGGGGCAGCACGGCTGCAGCAGCTGAAAGGGAGGCTGAGGCGGAGGCGGAGGTGAGGCCAGCGCTTGATTGAGTCGCGCCGGTGACAAGCTGCCCTGCGGCGTTGACATAGGCGGAGGAGGGAGGAGCGAGCACGGCTGCAGCAGCTGAAAGGGAGGCTGAGGCGGAGGCGGAGGTGAGGCCAGCGCTCGCTTGAGTCGCGCCGGTGACAAGCTGCCCTGCGGCGTTGACATAGGCGGAGGAGGGAGGAGCGAGCACGGCTGCAGCAGCTGAAAGGGAGGCTGAGGCGGAGGCGGAGGTGAGGCCAGCGCTCGCTTGAGTCGCGCAGGTGACAAGATGCACTGCGGCGTTGACATAGGCGGAGGAGGGAGGAGCGAGCACGGCTGCAGCAGCTGAAAGGGAGGCTGAGGCGGAGGCGGAGGTGAGGCCAGCGCTCGCGGAGGCTACCGACAAGGTTTGGTATGAGGCGAGCGCACGAATCCAGGAACAGGCAAATCTGTACATGATTCTGTCTTCCCTTTAATGACACCGCATGGAAGCCCTATATAGCCTGCATGGATTGCACCCAAAATGCTAGGGGGGTCTAGAAATAGTCTCACAGGGCTCCTTATCAGTTAAAGAGCCTAATGACAAGGTTTGGTGTGAGGCGAGCGCACGAATCCAGGAACAAGCAAATCTGCACATGATTCTGTCTTCCCTTCTATTACATCGCATAGAAGCCCTATCTAGCCTTCATGGATTGCACTAAAAATGCTAGGAGGATCTAGAAATAGTATCGCGGGGCTCCCCTATCAGTTAAAGAGCCTAATGACAAGGTTTGGTATGAGGCGAGCGCATGAATCCTGTAACAGGCAAATCTGCACATGATTCTGTCTTCCCTTCTATGACATCGCATGGAAGCCCTACCTAGCCTTCATGGATTGCACTGAAAGTGCTAGGGGGATCTAGAAATAGTGTCACGAGGCTCCCCTACCAGTTGCAGAGCCTAATGACAACGTTTGGTATGAGGCGAGCGCATGCATCTTGTAACAGGCAAATCTCCACATGCTTCTGTCTTCCCTTCTATGACATCGCATAGAAGCCCTATCTAGCCTTTATGGATTGCACTGAAAATGCTAGGAGGATCTAGAAATAGTATCGCGGGGCTCCCCTATCAGTTAAAGAGCCTAATGACAAGGTTTGGTATGAGGCGAGCGCATGAATCCTGTAACAGGCAAATCTGCACATGATTCTGTCTTCCCTTCTATGACATCGCATGGAAGCCCTACCTAGCCTTCATGGATTGCACTGAAAGTGCTAGGGGGATCTAGAAATAGTGTCACGAGGCTCCCCTACCAGTTGCAGAGCCTAATGACAATGTTTGGTATGAGGCGAGCGCACGAATCCCGGAACAAGCAAATCTGCACATGATTCTGTCTTCCCTTCTATGACATCGCATAGAAGCCCTATCTAGCCTTCATGGATTGCACTGAATTTGCTAGGGGGGTCTATAAATAGTGTCACGGGGCTCCCCTACCAGTTCCAGAGCCTAATGACAACATTTGGTATGAGGCGAGCGCACGAATCCAGGAACAAGCAAATCTGCACATGATTCTGTCTTCCCTTCTATGACATCGCATAGAAGCCCTATCTAGCCTTCATGACATGCACTGAAAGTGCAAGGGGGGTCTAGAAATAGTGTCATGGGGCTCCTTTATCAGTTGAAGAGCCTAACGACAAGGTTTGGTATGAGGCGAGCGCACCAGAGTATCTGATTTGGATTGCCAGACGAGCTGCTGTGAGAGGAACGAGAAAAAGACAATCATAGCTAAGGATGTTGAGCCGTTCGACATTAAACATGGGGTTGATGGTTCTTCGTTTTTAACACTCAGGATTCGTGTGACCTATAGCCGTGTACTGGTTCAGGGTTTACACCTCCACGTAATGCGGTCAAACGCAACTGATCCGGATAGTAAATTGAGCGTATGCGCACAGAACGGGACAGAATCAGTTCAAGTATCGCCGGGCCTTGCTAATATGTCAGATTGGTGCCTTGTTTTGTGATCAAAGACAGTTCATTCTTACAATAACTTGCACAAAGTCCTATGTGGGGGAAGGACCTTGGTTGGCTTTATCCCACAGTGTTGATTCTTGTATTTTGAGGACCATTGTTTGTGTGTTGGATGGTTTTGTCTCATATGAGACAAATTGGTGTCACAAAGCCACCTCAACCATTCATTAGGCAGTGGAGTTTGAACCTTCAAATCCTTCACCCTTTGAATATGGGCCCCTTCTGCAACTTGGGCAACTAATACCTTCTCAGTCATGATTACTCACATGTCCATAAGGGTCTTGACTTGAGGCCAAGCAAGATCCAAACAAGGACACACACTACACCTCTGCAAGTGCATCCACCCACTTATGTCTCTTGTGGTACATATCTTCTAACCAAAATATCAACCAACCAACCAACCACAACCAATGCTGCCTCCTATTCACCTTGGTCATGCTGCATTTTGGCAGCAATGCAGATTCACATGCTGCAGCATGGCCATAACTACTCTTGTGTTTCCTAGGAAAGTTCTGATAGTCCCCTCTTTGCAACTGCTGCTGTATGGGTGAGTTCCTATCCATTCGAGCTAATTTTGCTCGGTTCTCGCATTCCTCATTTAGTGTTGAATGTCTAGTGATGCAGCTAGGACGAGGCTGAGAGTCACGCTAGCTGCAAATTTGCTCCGTTGGTAAGCCACCTCCCTTACTCCCGGCTTCCTCTCTCGTCCTCCCTCCCACCATCACGACAACTAGCTCACACGGCCGTGTTTCTCGCTCTCACACGGCCGTGTTACTCGCTATCACGGCTGAAATCTCGCTCTCCCGGTCGAAATCTTGTTTTCACGGTCGAGATCTCGCTCTAACAGTCGAAATCTCGCTCTCTCAAGGCTGAAATCTCGCACTCACAGTCGAAATTGGATTCTCACAGGTCGAGATCTCGCTCTAACCGTCGAGACCTCGCTCCAGCGGTCGAGATCTCTCTCCAACGGTCGAGATCTCTCTCCAACGGTCGAGATCTCGCACGCTCACGGTCGTGATCTCGCTCTCACGGTCGAATTCGCGCTCACTGTCGATATCTACCTCTCACAGTCGAAATCCTATTCTCACGGTCAAAATCTTGCCCTCACGGTCGAGATTTCGCACTCACTTCCTCCCCTTATTTTACAATATGCCGATTTTTAGCGCTTGGTCAAACACTATCACTGTTCTTGGGGATTCGAGCTTCATCTCCCCATCGGGATCGTGTGTTGAAAGTCCTCCCACCATGTTCTTTTCGCCGCTTATCTTCTAACTCTTCTTTGGGATTGCCAATCCAGTAATCTACCCTCCGATCTCAGAGCCGCTTTGGGATTCGGCAAACCAGTGACGCCATCCGTGAATCGCTCCGCGGCGACGCTTACACCCACCCTTCTCGTCTCCTCGGCAGCCATGTGTGCTTCCCCTTGTGCCGCTCACGCCCTGTTCTCACCTCGTCTCCCCCTTCACCCCGCCCCCAACCGTCTCCCCCTTCGACCCGCCCCAAATATGTTCCCCCATACTTGTGTTCCCCCCATCGTTTGTGTGTGTGAGGGTGTGTGTGTATGGGGTGTGCGTGTGTGTGGATGGGTTTGTATGTATGTGGGTGGTGGTGGGTGTGTGGGAGTGTGTTTGCAGGCACTCCAGGGATTTTGCCGGGGGCCTGCACCGTCAGGCGAATATCCAACCGCCAGCACCTACTTCGGCTCCCTCTTATACATGTCCGTCCGCGCTGCCCTTTCCATCGCACTTCCCTCACCATTGCCAGTCTCAGCCCGCATGTGGCATCGTGATTTGTTCCCTTTATATGTGCGCATCCAATATATTGACTCCTCCCGTTTTACTACCTATCGTCGTTGTGTGTTCTAGCCCACTTCTAGGACTCATGCTTAGTGCTTCCACACCTACCTTCTAGTACTACATCTGCATCCTCACTTAAACATTCCTCACTCATCCCCACCGCCCTCCCCACAACCCCCACTTATCTCCCCCCCACACCTATCTTTTCCTGCCCTCATCTCGATCTGCATCTAATTCTCTCGCATTTTGTTTTTGCGTCGCCGTGTGCATGTGTGCGTGTGTTTGTGTTGCGTGCGTGTGCGTGTTTTTGTGTGCGTATGCATGTGTTTGTGTCCGTGTCTTTGTATGCGTGTCCGTGTGTTTGTGTGATGCGTGTGATTGTGTGTGTCCTTTGTGCGTGTGCTTGTGTGCTTGTGTGAGTGCGCGTGGGCTGGAGTGCGTGTGTGTGTACCGGCCGGTACTCGGGGGCCTTTGCCGTGAATTCCCACTCCTTGTATCTATCCTCCCGTCGCAGCACCGGCTCGGGATTCGGTCCTGCAGTGACGCCTTTCGACGGATTTTGCGGGCTCGAACGCACACCATTCGCCCAACCTCTGCTGCCTTGTGTGCTGTCTCTCTACGCGTCGCTCGAGTTTGACAGTGCCCTGAAATTATTCGAGCCCCGTGCGCCACCTCGGAACGAACGGGTGATCCTGGGCGAAATTCGTGAGCGTTGCACGCTTATGCGTTGAAACAACGGCTGCTGCCACTGCTGCTGCAACTTCGCCAAGGCTGGAGACTTGAGGGTTGTCGCAGTGTGAGTATTGTGCATCAGACAAATGTGAACGGGAGTGGAAGGGCGGGGGTATCTGCATTGGGAAAAGGGTTGTTGAGCAGTTGGGCATTGGGATTTAGGGTGCATTGGTGCATGTGAAGCATTAAGGCATCCACTCTGCTCCCTTTTACACCCACTATCTTTGTGTCCTCTGATTGTATCTTGGTTACCGTGTGCATCATGGAATTTTTTCCAACATTACCGGTTCCCCCCATCGACTCCATTCTCAGGCCAGTTTCTCACCATGATCATCCTCATCCTTGTGTGTGTCTTTGTGCACATGTGGGTGTGCATGTGTGCACGTGTTTTTATGCAATCATGTCAGTGTATTGTTGTGTGGGGGCGTGTGTATGTGTGTGCGTGCATGTGTGTGCGTGTGTGTGCGTGCGTGCGTGTGCGTGCGTGCGTGCGTGCGTGCGTGTGCGTGCGTGTGCGTGCGTGTGCGTGCGTGTGCGTGCGTGTGCGTGCGTGTGCGTGCGTGTGCGTGCGTGTGCGTGCGTGTGCGTGCGTGTGCGTGCGTGTGCGTGCGTGTGCGTGCGTGTGTGTGCGTGTGTGCGTGTGTGCGTGTGTGCGTGTGTGTGTGTGTGTGTGTGTGTGTGTGTGTGGGTGTGTGTGTGGGTGGGTGTATGGGTGGATGTGTGTGTGGGTGTGTGGGTGGGTGTGTGTGTGGGTATGTGTGTGGGTGTGTGTGTGTGTATGTGTATGTGTGTGTGTGTGTTTGTGTGGCAATTATAAACTATATGCGTGTGAGCTGGTTGTATAGTCTATGTTCGTGCTGCTTGTACATGTTGGTTGTACAGTGTACGTGCATCTGTTTAAACCTTAACCCGTTGAGTGGGTTCTGGCATGAGATGATAGTACAGAGTATGTGTGTGATGACTGTGCAAGGCCTGTGAGTTTGCAGTTTATACTGCATATAAGCGTATGCTAGTTGTATAGTGATTAGTGAATCTCAGTTGAGAATGTGTGTGACCATTCGTTCGACCACGGCCTGAACCAAGCAGCTAATGCATTTTCGCTGTGTGTGTTCTCTCCTCGCATTGTGCACATGTCAGGCTGCACCACGAGATGTACCGTGCTATTCTACTTGCAGGCATGAAAATTCCACCACCCGGTGGATATTTCAGTCTAGGGGCTAATTTCTCTGCTGCGGAACACGCTGCAATGATGAGGGTAAGCATGGAGGGGTTTGAAGGACGGTGCGTGGGGCAATAGGGGTTGAGACGGGGGGTTGTGGGATGAGCCTTACCTGTGATGGTTTTGTGGGTGTGGATGCCTAGACACACATAAGCCGACGTAGAGGGTTTTGTTGGTTGGGTGTAACCATAAAGCAAGGTTGCAAGCATTGGGCGATGAAATTGTAGTGCGGCAATGCCAAGGTTCTCATCAGTTTCCACACTCCTATTGCTGCCGCTCTCCCATTCTGATCTTTCCCATCCCTCTGCTCCCTGATGTTGCCCTGTTTCTAATCAACCCTCGGCATCCTCTTGCCCTCATGCAACCTCATGCTACCCTAACCCTCACATGGCTTTGTATTTTGGATCATATCAATTTCCAATCACCCGTTGGTATTGATGCAGGTTGCTGTGGTAATACTCGAGGGCCTCATCAAGGAAGCCCACATGTATGTGTTGTGTAAGTTTGTTACATGGTTCGACAACTACTTTCGAGCATCAACATACACTGAAGCGAAGCTGGCGCAGTACCTGAAGGACACCGCAGAGTACGTACCATGCATAAGTGTGTGTTGTGGAGGTTATATTACCATGGTGTTTGAGGCTGCCCTATCCTAACCATGTTATCATGTGCACATACCCACAATCATCCCTCCAGACTTGTCGGGCTCCTAAAATCACACCTACCGCGTGATGGAGACGGTTGGCTTTTGCCGAAAATCCATCTGCTAACGCATGTTCCGGATTCTATTAGACGCGGGGGAGCTCCTAACGGGTACTGCACGGGCCTGTATGAGCATGCACATACTACCACATGCAAGCAACCTTTCCGTGCTTCAAACTTCCGCCAGTTCGACGAAATAATTTTGCGCAGTATCCAGTTGCGCAATATGCTCAGCACGCGAGTCTCGGTTCTTGGAGGCTCGTCAACATACGAGACTGCGTTAGTGAAGGTGAGGCTCTGGCGACTGTCACCTGAAAGACAATTAGCAGTTAGACGCACGTTCTCATGTTAACACATCCGATTGCACGCATTCTTACTGCTCTTGCGTTTGTTGCTTGCAATGCATATCCATTGTGTCAATGTTTTGCCGTGCTCATGCTACCACAGGCGGACCGTGTTCGTTCGAGCGTGCTTATTAAGTCGTACGATACGGTGGACTTGCCTGTGGGGGACCCAGCGCGAAGAGGGGCAGCAACGTGGCAAGGATACGTACAGTGTCATGCAGATAGTATGCAGCACCTTCCCCAATGCATCGAGGAGATGGGGCTATCTGTTAGCGCCATTCATGTAAGAGAACTTGCTAGAATGGATTGTGTGACGGAGTATTGGGAGGGATTAGGGTGTTTGATATGGAGAGGATCGTAACGGGGTGGTGGGTGATCTGTTAGAGGGCGGAAATATGTGTGGAGTGTGTGAGCAGAATAGAGTTTGGGTGTGATGGTAGTGTAGCACATCCACTAGTGAGTTGTCACAAGTTGTGCAACATGTGTATGTGTGTGTGTATGTACGCCTATGTGTGTGTGCTGTGTGTCTATGTCCTGGTTGTGTGAAACGTTACCGTTGTATTGGATGTACGGGGTGTGTATGTGTGCTTGTGTTTGTGTGTGTTTGGTGTGTTTTTTTAGAGAGTGTTTGTGCTGGCTGTACTGAGTAAATGTTTGTGAGTGTGTGTGTGTTGTTTTTCCGGAATGTGAGTGTGTTGGTTGTAACAATTGTGAGTTTGCAAAGTGATGGTTGTATATTGAGTATGTGGAGTGTGTGGCTGTGCGCATTGTTTATTGTGCGTCCGCATGTCGTACATAGTTGGTTTGTTTGTTGCATGTACAATGTGTGTGTTTGACATGTTTGTACAGATTGCGCATGTTCTTAACTCCGTATATTACAAGTCATGTGTCTTATTCCATGTTCCATCGCATAACGTGCATCTCTGTTTTCCAGGTCCATTCCGCATTTGCCATTCCATCATGCGGAGAGAGGGAGGCACACTACGTTCGCGCAACTCCGAGATTCCATGGGGCACCCGCATTTTCACGCGTGGCCATACTTCAGACCGTCACAGATGAGGACGGGAAGCAGGAGAACATCACAACGTATGCAGACCTGCTTATGCTCTTCCACATAGGCACCCGGCGAGAGGATGGTGAGCCTACAGCGCTGGCGTATGTGCGTCTCTACGAGGCCGGTGAGGTCGACGACAAGACAAAATGCCTGAAGCTGTTTTTGAGGGACATGCATCTCAGACACTACGTCCTCGATGTGCGGTCCATTTTGCGCTCAGTTCATATCGTCCGATCGTACAGTGATAGGTCAACCTTTATCCTTAATCGCTATGTTGCATCATGAACTTAGTTGGTGTGTCTTTTTCTTATTTATTATTCGTGTACATTAACAATGTGATAGAACTGATTCATGAATGACGTAGTATTAATTCCACGTAGTTGTACTTTTTCCGTGTCCTTCGCACGATTAAAAAATGTACGTTTCATGTTCAACCCTAATTAGATGGGCGTGCCGTGCATAGTTCCACGAGATATGTATTGCCGTTACCCTAACGGTTGCACATGCTGCCAAGAGGTTTCTCAACGTTGATGTTTGTTGGTTCCTGCAATGATATATACGTATGATAGGCTGCTGGTGCAGAAACAACGGGAGCAATAAATAGTTTATCGTGACAATACCAACCATCCGTGACTAGATTTGACCCATGGTCCGCATTGAATAACGTGTAGTAAAATGAGTAGCAATTGTTGGTACTTTTTTCGAGTAGTTATATGCATAAACGTGTGCGTGGCAATCCTAAATATTGGTGCGAATGTCCTTAGATGTGGGTAGTCTCACCTAGATACATGTTAGAGCCTATTGGTAAAAAGAAGCAGGAGTAAACGAAAAATCGTTTGAGCCCTCAAAAGCTCATATTGGTATGAACAGCTATCCTTGAATATGTTCGAAATGAAGACGATATGATTTGAACGCCATGTTGGTTCTTCCAGCACAGATTCTTTTCATCAATGTGTCAAGTACTTTAATATTTAGCATGCCTCCAAACCATTCAGAGCACCACATAGAAAATATGTACAATTTTGAACAAGTGAGAAAGGAAAAGGGGTGCAATGATAGGCAGTCGTGTCAAATTATATGCTTCTGATTATTTCTCTCTAGGTTGTGTAGGGGTGATTCCTTAG
Source organism: Closterium sp. Yama58-4 (assembly GCA_947470075.1). Classification (NCBI taxonomy): domain Eukaryota; kingdom Viridiplantae; phylum Streptophyta; class Zygnematophyceae; order Desmidiales; family Closteriaceae; genus Closterium; species Closterium sp. Yama58-4. The sequence goes on from CANIUD010000480.1 coordinate 44,555, forward strand.
AGGGTACAACAATACAAACTCTCTCGATTGTCTTGTACCCCCTCCCCTTACCTAATCGACATTCCTTCCTCTCTAGTTCCAACATGGTATAGAGCAGGATAGTTTCCTAGGGCCCACCACTGAAAACGAATATTTTTTTCCTGCCCGGAGGGCGCTTCGCGCCTGCCCTAGTCGCGCCTCGTGCGCCTGCCCTTAGCGGCCCGTCGCGGCCCCTCTTAAGGTCCCCTCGCGCCCCCCCGTCAGGCCCATCGCGACCCCTCTTAAGGCCCCTCGTGGCCCCTCTCTCACGGCCCTGCGCGGCCCCTTTCGCGGCCCCTTTCGCGGCCTCGTCGCCGCCCCTTCGCGGCCCCGTCGCCGCCCTTCACCGTCCCGCGTGGCCTCCTTACGGCCCCGTCGCCGCCCTTCGCGGCCCCTCCAGGACCCGTCGCCGCCCTTCGCGGCCCCTCCAGGACCCGTTGCCGCCCTTCGCGGCCCCTCTCGGCCTCGTCGCCGCCTCAGCAGCAGCTGCCGTCCCTTTCCCGGCCGCCGCTGCTGCTTGGCGCTGCCACTCGCCGCGGTCCTGCGCGGGAGTGCCGCCCCTCCCTTTGGTGCGGCCTCTGCCTGCAGCAGCTGCCGCAGCCGACCCTGCAGCAGCTGCCGCCGCCGAACCTGCAGCAGCAGCCGCCGCTGCGACTGCAGCAACTGTCGCCGCCGAGCCTGCAGCAGCTGCCGCCGCCGAACCTGCAGCAGCTGCCGCCGCCGACCCTGCAGCAGCTGCCGCCGCCGAACCTGCAGCAGCTGCCTCCGCTGAGACTGCAGCAACTGCCGCCGCCGAGCCTGCAGCTGCTGCCGCCGCTGACCCTGTAGCAGCGGCCGCCGCCGAGCCTGCAGCAGCTGCCGCCGCCGTCACTGCTGCCCCGGCCCTGCACTGCCCAACCGCGCTACTGCTGCTGCTGTCACTGCTCCTACTGCTACTATGGCTAGCCCTCCTGTGCTAGCCTTCGATGCTGAGGGCCGCCCAGTGAAGTTCGACACCTGGCTAGATGACCTACACCTCTTCCTACAGCTCACTGCCAAGGAGGACATTTCACTGTACGATCACGCCCTAGGCCATGCTACTGCCCCTGATACTTCTGCTGACAGCACTGCCCGCTCACAGTGGCAGACTCGTGACGCCCACGCTCGCTTTGCTATTCGCAACTCCTTGCCGATAGATGAGCGCGAACACTTTGGCCAGCACAAGACTGCTAAGGACCTGTACACTGCTGTCGTTGCTCGCTACTCCTCACCTGCTTCTGCCGCACTAGGCCGCCTCTCACTCCCCTACCTGTTCCCCGACCTGGCCTCCTTTCACACAGTTGCTGACCTCATCACCCACCTCAAGACTAGTGAGGCCCGCTTCCGCGCTGCTATGCCCGATGAGTTCCTTGCTAGGAACCCCCCCCCGCTCTGGCTCACTCTCTACCACATCGTCACCCGCCTCCCTGACTCTCTGCGCTCAGTCAGGGATCACTTCCAAGCTCGCTGCCCCACTGAGCTCACCATTGCCCTCCTCGAGAAGGAACTACTTGCAGCTGAGGCGAGCATCGTCGCTGTAGGTGCCTCTCGTGGCGACCCCCGCACCCCTTTCTTTGAGGGGTGTTCCCCTTCCCCCCTTCTCCCCTCTGTAGCCTCTGCTTCTGCTGTCGACCTCCTTGGTGCTGAGAAGGTCGGGATGGTGTCTGCTCCGAGCGGGCGCAGCAGGAACAGAGGGGGCAGGGGTGGAGGTGGCGGCGGGGGAGGCGGGGGTGGGGGAGGTGGGAGTGGAGGTGGGGCTGGAGAGGCTAGTGGCGGCAGTGGGGGCGGTGCCGGCAGCGGCGGGGGCGGTGGCAGGGGCGGGGGCGGCAGCGGGGGCGGAGGTGGTCGTGGCAGCGGCAGGGGAGGAGGTGGTCGAGGAGGTGGCGGCGGCGGTGGTGGTCGTGGAGGCGCTGGCAGTGGCCAGAGCCAGCAGCCCAGTCCGTCCCTCCAGGAGGCCCGTGAGTGGTACTCTCAGCACGGGGGGGGGGGTGGGCTTAGCTGCACGTACGTTATCCGCACTGGTGACTGCACTGGTCAGACGTGTGGAAGACCGCACCCCACGCAGCGCTGCTTCTCTCGCCTCGATGACGCCTGGCGTGATCAGTACCCTGATGCCTCTGAGCTGCCCCGCTGGTTTGATCTGCTGAAGAAGGGAGTTGATATCTATGCTCTAGACTTTGATGCTATTCTCACTGCCATGTATGTGATGTCTTTAAGTGGAGAGAGTGCTCAGTACCTGTGTGTTCCGCCCGACCCGGGCATTCGGACCAGTGAGGCTGCCGCTCTAGGTGCTAGTGAGACTGCCACTCCAGGTACTCGCGTGTCTGCTACCCCAGGTGCTGGTGAGGCTGCTGCTCTAGGTGCTCGTGAGTCTGTGCCCCCCGGTCCTGAGTCGACTGAGGTGCTTCTCGCTGTTTCTTTCGTGACCGCACTGTCCTTGAGCCGCTCGCTCGGCCAGTTGCTGTCTCCCTCGCTGACCCCTCTGGGGGTCCGGTCATTGCGACCTCCTCCACTGTCCTTCCTTGTCCTGCAGTCCCGTCGGGCACTCTGTCAGGTCTCCACCTCCCCTCGTTCTCTACGAACTTGGTGGCGGGTTGTGCGCTCCAGGACGCGGGTGTTCACCAGTTCACCCCTGCCTACGAGCGCGTGACCCACTGCACGTGTGCTCGGACGGGCCGTCACCTGGCTACCTTCACTCGGCAGCCCGGGTCGGACCTGTACACACTGACCACTGAGTCCCCTCAGGTAGCTGCGTCTGCGTCTGCGTCTGCGTCAGGTCAGCTGTCAGCCCCCTGCTCGTGTCGCTCTCTGGCGCACGAGACCGTCCTCTGGCACCACCGACTTGGTCACCCGTCTGTGCAGCACCTTCGGGCCATGCACAAACGGTGCCTTGTCTCTGGTCTTCCCAGAGTTCTCCCTCCCCTCCCACCCTCGCCGGCTCCTCCCTGTCTTCCCTGTGTCGAGGGGCGGCAGCGCGCCGCTCCTCACTCCTCCTCCTTTCCCCCGACGACTGCTCCCTTGCAGACGCTCCACCTGGACGTGTGGGGCCCAGCCCGCGTCCGTGGACAGGGTCAGGAGAGGTACTTCCTGATTGTTGTTGACGACTACTCTCGCTACACCACGGTCTTCCCCTTGCGCACCAAGGGTGAGGTCCCTGCTGTCTTGATCCCTTGGATCAGCAGAGCTCGTCTCCAGCTCAGCGAGCGTTTTCGCTCGGACTTTCCTGTCCTACGTTTGCACTCTGACAGAGGTGGTGAGTTCTCCTCCGACCTTCTGGCAGCCTACTGTGCCGAGCACGGCATTGAGCAGTCGTTCACGCTTCCGGCCTCTCCACAGCAGAATGGGGTTGCTGAGCGCCGCATTGGCTTGGTCATGGAGGTCGCTCGTACCTCCCTGATCCATGCGGCTGCTCCCCACTTTCTGTGGCCGTTTGCGGTCCGATACGCTGCGCATCAGCTCAACCTCTGGCCCCGTGCCTCCTTGCCGGAGACTTCCCCGACACTGCGTTGGACGGGAGAGGTTGGCGATGCGTCACGTTTTCGGGTCTGGGGATCCCGAGCTTTTGTCCGCGACACGTCCGCGGACAAGCTCTCTCGTCGCGCTGTCCCCTGTGTCTTCCTTGGCTTTGTCCCGGACGCGCCTGGTTGGCAGTTTTACCACGTCACCTCGCGCCGGGTTCTGCCTTCTCAGGACGTCACTTTTGACGAGTCCGTCCCCTACTACCGCCTCTTCCCCTACCGCACTGCCCCGCTCCCCCCTCCGCCTCTCTTCCTCGCGCCAGGTGCTGCTGTGGTAGACCCCCTCCCCCCTCAGGGTGCCGCTCCCTCAGGTGTGTCCCAGGTAGACCCGGTTGAGCCTGTCGAGGTAGCTGTCGACTCTCGTCCTGCTAGGGGTGCTGAGCCTGCGCGTGAGGAGCCTGGCGGTGCTGAGCCTGGGTGTCCTGAGCCTGGGGGTGCGGAGCCTGGGGGTGCTGAGCCTGGAGGTGCGGAGCCTGGGGGTACTGAGCCTGGAGGTGCTGAGTCTGGGGGTGCTGAGTCTGGGGGTGCTGAGTCTGGGGGTGCTGAGCCTGAGAGTGCTACACCTGGAGGAGCCCTCTCCTCACAGCAGCTGCAGGAGAGGTACCTACAGTACTGCAGCCTCCGGAGAGGTGCTGCTGGAGCTGGTACCAGTGCTTCCCCTCCTACCCGGGAGCTCCCCTCCCTTCAGCAGATCCGAGAGTGGTACACGCGGCGCTGCAGTCTTCGGAGTGGCGCTCCTGGTGCTGCGGACCCTGGAGTTGGAGCTGCTGCTGGTGCTGAGGACCCGGGCGGTGGAGCTGCTGCTGGTGCTGAGGACCCGGGCGTTGGAGCTGCTGCTGGTGCTGAGGACCCGGGCGGTGGAGCTGCTGCTGGTGCTACGGACCCTGGAGCTGGAGCCACTGCTGGTGCTGAGGACCCGGGCGTTGGAGCTGCTGCTGGTGCTGAGGACCTGGGCGTTGGAGCTGCTGCTGGTGCTGAGGACCCGAGCGGTGGAGCTGCTGCTGGTGCTGAGGACCCGGGCGGTGGAGCTGCTGCTGGTGCTGAGGACCCTGGCGCTGGTGTCTCTGCTGGTTCTGGAGATGCTGCGCGGCCGCGACCGTACTTCGTACCGCTCCTTCAGCAGGTTCTTGGTCAGGCTCCTCCTCCTTGTCCTCCTCCCTCCGTAGAGTGTCCTCCGTCTGTCCAGTCGCAGTCACAGTTACCGCCTGCCTCGCCTCTCCCTGGTCCCTCTCCTTACACTGGTCCCACAGGAGGTCTTACGGAGCGTCGTGAGCCTGCGTCTCGTCCTGCGTCGCCTGTTCGTACTGCTCGCACTGGTCGTCGTGTCCCACGTGAGCGTCCTCCTCCTGTCCCTGGCACTCACTACATGACTCTGCGTCCCTCCACTGCTCCTCAGCGTGTCCCTCTGCCGTCTCCTCCTGCGTCCTCTCTACCTACTCTTCCTGACCCGGAGTCTGACTCCCGTCGTGCTGCCAGTCCCACTGTCACGCGTCTCCTCGCCACTGTTGTCACTGACCCTACCTTTGAGTCCTCTACTGCGTCTGCTCTGGTCGCTGAGTTGGTTGACTTTGCTGCCCGGTGTCGTCTAGACTACGCCGCTAGCCTTGTTGCTGAGTCTGAGTCTGTCTGTCCTCCGTTCGTCGGGGGTGAGTGTGCTCTTGGCACGGACGTCCTTGAGGACAGACAGGAGGAGTTTCAGTGCTTTGCTGCTGCTTTGCCCCATCTCGTGTCCATGCTAGTTGCCCCTGAGGGAGACCCGGATGCACCAGACATCCCGACCCCGCGCTCTTACGCTGAGGCGATGGCGGGTCCCTACTCCTCTCAGTGGTAGACAGCCATGGACGCAGAGATGGCTTCCTGGAAGTCCACTGGCACCTATGTCGACGAGGTTCCCCCACCTGGGGCGAACATCGTCAGTGGCATGTGGATTTACAGGGTGAAGCGGCCGCCGGGTTCTCCTCCTGTCTTCAAGGCGCGCTACGTTGCTCGAGGCTTCAGTCAGCGAGAGGGGGTAGACTTCTTCCAGACCTTCTCCCCCACCCCGAAGATGACCACTCTTCGGGTGCTGCTGCACATAGCCGCTCAGCGCGACTACGAGCTTCACTCACTTGACTTCAGCACTGCTTTCTTGCAGGGCAGCCTGCACGAGGAGATCTGGCTGCGCCGCCCTCCTGGCTTCACTGGGTCGGTTCCTCCTGGTACCCAGTGGAGGCTCCAGCGGCCGGTCTACGGTCTCCGCCAGGCGCCACGTGAGTGGCACAACACACTGAGGACGACACTTGCGGCTCTTGGGTTCGCTCCCTCTACTGCTGACCCGTCGCTGTTTCTACGCACCGACACCTCGCTGCCGCCGTTCTACATCCTCGTGTACATCGACGACTTGGTCTTTGCCACTGCTGACACTGCGGCACTCGCCCACGTGAAGTCGGAGCTGCAGAAGAGACACACGTGCACAGACCTGGGTGAACTGACAAGCTATCTTGGCTTGCGGATCACCCGGGACAGAGCACGGCGCACCATCACCTTGACTCAGTCACACATGGTGTAGCAGATTCTTCAGCGCTTCCGCTTCACGTACTCCTCGCCTCAGTCCACTCCTTTGCCTACCGGTCACTCGCTCTCAGCTCTGCCTTTGGATGAGTCCGTAGAGCCGAGTGGCCCGTATCCAGAGCTTGTGGGCTGCCTCATGTACCCGATGACCTGCACTCGACCTGACCTCGCATACCCTCTTAGCATCCTTGCACGCTACGTCGCTCCTGGCCGTCACAGGAAGGAGCACATGGATGCCGCTAAGAGGGTGTTGCGCTACTTGTGCAGTACGTCGGGCATGGGGCTAGTGCTTGGAGGGCGAGACCGAGTTGTACTTACTGGACACTCTGACGCTTCTTGGGCAGACGACCAGGCTACTCAGCGGTCGTCTCAGGGTTACACCTTCAGTCTTGGCTCTGGCTCAGTTTCTTGGCGTTCCACACGCTCTTCTTCTGTTCTCAGCTCCAGTTGTGAGGCTGAGATCTACGCCACAGCCATGGCTGCCCAGGAGCTACGCTGGCTGACCTACCTGCTGACCGACTTGGGAGAGCGGCCTCGTTCTCCTCCAGTGCTGTACGTCGACAACAAGGCTGCCATCGCCTTGTGTGAGGAGCACAGAATGGAGCACAGAACGAAGCACATCGCCCTGCGGTACTTCCTTGCTCGAGAGCTGCAGCAGCGCGGTCAGCTTCGTCTGCGTTACGTGGCCACTGAGGCCAACACTGCTGATGTGTTCACCAAGGCGCTTCAGCCTTGTGACCATTAGCGCTTCTGTACTCTTTTAGGCCTTGTGCCTGCTGGACCTCACTTGCTTACTTCTTGACTCTGTTTGTACTGTGATCTCTATATATATACCTGCATGTTTACACTTGCTAGGTTGTGATCACTGTATCTCTTGTTATATTATCAAACTGCATGTGAACTGGTCTTGTGACCACTTGCTTGTGCTCAGAATTTGTGTGGTATCCTTGAGATCCACCCTGAGCTTTGTTTTATTTGTTCTCCTGCTTGACTGGTCTGGTGACCACTGTTAGGTTTGGCTATCCCCCCTACTTCACCTATGGGGGTGTGTCAAATTTTATGCTTCTGATTATTTCTCTCTAGGTTGTGTAGGGGTGATTCCTTAGAGGGTACAACAATACAAACTCTCTCGATTGTCTTGTACCCCCTCCCCTTACCTAATTGACATTCCTTCCTCTCTAGTTCCAACAAGTCGCAGGACGTGGTGGATACGATCCAACCTCCTATCGTATCTAGTTACTCTACAAGGATTTGCATGTATGCAACATGTCACCATTCAATCATCTACCCTTTTTTTTTAGCCCTATTTCTCCTCACATTCATTTAGTCAATCCTATTCCCTAGCCATTGGAACTGAATGAGTTCATGCGCACAACTACGTCGCACGTAACTCGTGTTTGTGCGTTTGATGGCATTAATGTCTACAAGGATGGGCGTCTATGCAGCATGAAACCGTTTAATCATCTGGATGTCTTTTTTTCCCCTATTTCTCCTCACATTCAGGTAGTACATCCTATTCCGTAGCCATTAGATTTGACTTGAGCTCATTCTCACAACGACTCTGCACGTGACGCTTGGGTGTGCGTTTGATGGGAAGAAACCATGCAAGGATAGGCATGTATGCAACATGTCACCGTTTGTCCGTTTGAATGATTTTTATAGCCTGATTTCTCATGGCGTTTCAGGTATTACATCCTATTCGCTTGCCATTGCTATTGACTTAAGCTAATTCGCACAACTACGCTGCACGCTACGCTTGTTTGTACATTTGATGGACCCTAAACCATGCAAGGTTAGGCACGAGCGCAACATGTCACTGTTTGATCTTTTGGATGTTTTTTACAGCCCTATTTCTCCTCATGTTCAGGTATTGCATCCTATTCCCTAGCCGTCGGAACTGACTTGAGCTGCACATGACGCTTGTTTGTGCGTTTGATGGCATGAAACCGTGCAAGGATAGGCATGTACGCAACATGTCACCGTTTAATCATATTACTTATTTTTTTTTTAGCTCTATTTCTCCTCATCGTACGTCCTATTATCTAACCTTTGGAACTAATTTTAGCTCATTTGCACAACTACGACACAGGTGACGCTTGTTTGTGCGTTTGATGGCATGAAACCATGCAAGGATAGGCATATACGCAACATGTCATCGTTTGATAACCTGTATGTTTTTTTCTAGCTCTATTTCTCTTCACATTCAGGTAGTACATCATAATCCCTAGCCATTGGAACTGATGTTAGCTCATTCGCACAACTACGCAGCACGTGACGCTTGTTTGTGCATTTGATGGCATGAAACCGTGCAAGGATAGGCATGTACGCAACATGTCACCGTTGAATCATGCAGCACTTTTTTTTAGCTCTATTTCTCATCACATTCAGGTATTACATCCTAGTATCTAACCATTGGAACTAAGTTTAGCTCATTTGCACAACTCACACACAAGTGACGCTTGTTTGTGCAAGAACCGTGCAAGAATAGGCATATAAGCAACATGTCGCCGTTTGCTCATCTAGATGTTTTTCTTCGCTCTACTTCGCCTCACATTCAGGTAGCACATCATATTCCCTGGCCATTGGAACTGTTTTTAGCTCATTCGCACAACTACCTGCCCGTGGCACTTGTTTATGCGTTTGATGACATGAAACCGTGCAAGGATAGGCATGTACGCAACATGTCACCGTTTAATCATCTGGATTTTTTTTTTTGCTCTATTTCTCCTCACATTTAGGTATTACATCCTATAACCACGACACACAACCATTGGAACTAACTTTAGCTCATTCGCACAACTACGACACACGTGACACTTGTTTGTGCGTTTGATGGCATGAAACCGTGCAAGGATGGGCATATACGCAACATGTCGTCGTTTGAGCATCTGGATGTTGTTTTTAGCTCTATTTCTCCCCAAATTCAGGTATTATATCCTATTCCATATCCATTGGAACCGACATTGGCTCATTCGCACAGCTACGCTGCACGTGACGCTTGTTTGTGCGTTTGATGATATGAAACCGTGCAAGGATAGGCATGTACGCAACATGTCACCGTTTAATCATCTGGATGTTTTTTTTAGCTCTATGTCTCCTCACATTCAGATAGTACGTCCTATTATCTAATCATTGGAACTAAGTTTAGCTCATTCGCACAACTACGACACACGTGACGCTTGTTTGTGCGTTTGATGGCATGAAACCATGCAAGGATAGGCATATACGCAACATGTCACCCACCGTTTGATAACCTGGATGTTTTTTTTAGCTCTATTTCTCCTCCTATTCAGGTAATGCATCACGTTCCCTAGCCATTGGAACTGATTTTAGCTCAATCGCAGAACTACGCTGCACTTGACATTTGTTTGTGTGTTTGATGGCATGAAACCATCCAAGGATAGGCCTGTATGCAACATGTCACCATTTGATTGTCTGGATGTTTTTGTTAGCCGTATTTATAATCACATTCAGGTAGTACATCATATTATACTGCCGTTGGAATTGATTTTAGCTCATTCGCACAACTACGCTGCACATGACGCTTGTTTGTGCGTTTGCAGGCCTGTGCGTCGACCTATTTGCATGCTAGACAGACTTACGTCTGATGTAGTCAACTTTGCCAATATTGTTGCTTTCAATATAATGCATACATACTAACAAAATCTGTTGCCTTGAGAAATATGTATAGGGAACTTGAACAGTTATGCATTTGCAACAAACTACCGTATTCTGAAAATCTCCCGGGAAATCTACTCTTCACATCCAAAAACCGGGAACACAGTAAAGGGACACGTCGTATCCCGAGCGCTTCCCTTTCAACAAAAAACGGCCTGGTGGTGTTGACGCCATAGAACCGTCAAAACATTCAAGTGCTCAACGTCCAACGAGCAGCAAGGCAGTTTAGCCCTACCCCAATAGAAGAGATTGTAGTAACATGCTGCACTCTATCCTATGGCTTGCACTGTTTCCTTGAGCACAAGGATATCCTCGAATTCATACCCGACAACATCCACCTGAGGGCGGTGGCGGAATTCAAAGCCACAACGAATCTTCCAACTGCAGTCCTCCCCCCCAGACTTGAACCATGGGTACTAATGGCCAAGCTCCTCGCTTTTAACTACGATATCCGCAGGCCGCACAGGCGCCCTTTCGGCCGCATTAAAGGAGAAAAATTCCTGATCATTAAGGAAATACGATTATGAAACCTGCGTGCCCCCACTTTTACAGGCTCTCGCAGACTCACTGACGAGGAGGTCGAATCCAAGTTTCCTCCCAACGACCACCTTGGAGTGCCCCGGGTTATCAAGGACGTTGACGATGCGATCCCCAAAACATGGTGGCCAATTCTGACCACTTTCACGTCATCAAACACATACATGGAGATAGGGGATTGGGCAATGCTAGCCACCTTTGATGCAGAGACAGCCTTCCAGGTCTTATAGGTTAAGGCGACTCTCTCCAACAGGACGACGCGTTTCAGTAGCTTCAATATCTCCAACCTATAGGTTGCTGCAACTACCACAAATTTTCCCATACTATCTTTCTCAGCAGTTAAATACAGATTTTCCCATATCGATAGTTTGCAGGAACTTTCTGCTTAGGAGCCGGTCTTGGTAGCATACTCAAACTTCTACAGCACTGCTCATCCCTCTCAGCCATACGGCAATTTATCTACACCAGACAACCAGTCTTACACGTAAAACGACGATGGAACAATATTCTCCTGAAGCCGCTCGAGACTTTTCCATCCTTGATGCAACCGTTCCTCAATGAGCAACCCAGTCAACAGCGTGACGTGCTATACATACTCTACACTCGTCCCTAACCATGCGGAACTAGGGTGCCTTTTGACCTCTTCTTGTCGCAACTGCGTTCGGTGCACTACGGGGACTCTTGAATCACGCACTCACATCTTCAGAAATTGTGGCAACGCTCCCTATATCGCATTCGCCCTACAACGCATAGCTCGAGATCACCTCGGCATCACAACCCCGACCGAGCTCACCCTATTTCCACTTTCCACTCCGGCTAGTCAGGTGGCGCCGTGGAGTCTGTTCGTAGGCGCAACAACGAATGTTCTCTGTAATGAGCGCTACGACACGGTGCATTACCAGGTGCAAACCTTTGCAGTAGAATCACTACACACCGTGCTCGTTGTTTTCCTCCTTGCGTGCAATATCTTGTGCATTCATCGCTCGAAAGCATCTGCTAAGAAACAAAAGAAGGCTGCATCCCGCGTCGAATTCAACACAAGACGGAGACTTGCTCTGCATCCAGACCTATGCAACACAAGGCTGAGAAGGGATAACTTTCATCCCCCTTAAAGAGATGTTTTACTTGGCAAGTGTAGGACAAGTGTAGATTTTTGTTTCACTTGCGTGTTAGGTAAGGGTGGACAGCGCTATTAGGCGCACACTTTTTAGGTTCTGAGGTTTTCCCCTTCCTGCTCTTGCACTATATGTTCTGGGTTACAACCTTTTAAAGCTCAAGGCCCAAATTGCGAAGCGCCGTGGGCAAGTTTAGTAATCTTGCGCAACTGTCGTTTTGGGTGCTGTGTGTTGGGCGGACAATAGGTTACAGTGAAAGATTGTGATTAGTCGAGTCCCACCTCAGCGCAAAAAACTGCAAGTTTCATAGCATTGCAATTTGGGACTCGAGGGTCTTAAACAGTCAGTTTGCCCTGCTGTTTGCTGACTCGGCAAAAAAAGCATCGAGTGTTGCGAAATCACACATTCTCAGTCACCCAAAACATACCCGACTTTGTGGCTACTTAGAACCATGCTCACTTAGGCCTTTAGATTATCAACTGTGATGGATTTTGCGATATAGTCACATGTCTGAATCAGAATTATTAGTTGGTTCTTGTAGGAATTTTTTTGGCATTCCTTACTGTGTTCTTCAACATCACGTACAGCGGCAGCTGTTGGTCGCCCGTTACTGCTAACAGGGCTTCGCCAACTTCGCGCGCACTGTTTTCACCCAACCATGCACTGCTGATCCAGCCGAGTTGGCCTACGCTTCATGACTAGCTAGCTCACACGCACCGCGTTACCTTTTGCATGTTTAGTGTATCAGCCTACGCTCATACCGTAATCGTCCCGATATAAGACCCTAGGGTCTTATGAAAACTACGGGAAAAAATTGAGGGGGGACTTAACATATACAGTAATATAAGACACGGATCTTCACAAATGAACATGTCTTTTATATTTGTATTTGAATGCAAAGAACACGTTGAGTTTTTAGATTTCAGAAAGAGAGCACGACACGTATGAAATGCGGTGGGGCTTTGGATCGTCATTAAGAAATCCACTAGGTGTGTTACGAATAGTAATACTTGATTATTACTGTGCACTCCTCACCGCAGCAAAGAGAAGCACGCAGTATCGAGAATGAACGCGAAGAGTCAGACGGTTGGAAAGAGACTCGAAGAATCAGACAGTTACGGCACATCTGGACCGTCGGAGCAGACGGCATCAGGCAGCTGCAGGAAGGCTGGTTTCGGCGGGAACAGTTTCGTAACTGTACGCGCCGCACGGTTGGGAATGTATTTGAATAAGGGAATGTACCCCTTAGAGTACATAGCTAGTTAGGTCGTTTCGTTTTGTATTTATATCGCGGTATTTGCATGTTTTATTATCTCAAAGCATTTTACATTCACTCTGCTATTGAGGTCAAGGGCCCACCAACTTCACATCTCTGTGTGCGAACCTTCCTGAGTAGATCCTGGTGGCGATCAACTACATATCGCAGCATGGTATGAGAGCGGCTCGGGAATCCTTCGCACTGCCACTCCCGAAAATTGCGACATTCGGAAAGTGGCGTCCGGCACACGCTCGCGTGTGAGAATGGCCGGAGGATCTGGTGGTCAGACTAATCTGACGGCTGAAGCGCGACCCAACCCGGCCGCGACAAGCGAGGAAACGACGATCGGCACCGAAGTCTTCGCACAACTCCTTCAGCGACTCACCAGCTTGGAGCAAGGACTCCAAACATTGCGGAACGGCGACGCGGGAACATCCTCGCAACCCTCTCAACTGGCCCCAACCGGGTAGAACGCCGTCCCGCAAACTTTCTCCCTCGACACAAATGGCTCAACCCCCAAGGCTCCCCGTCCCAGTGAAGAGGCAATTCTCTCAGCTCAATCAAGCTTTCTCAGCATATAAAAAATAAAGACAAGTACCTGCTTTGACGGCAGAGATTTTTATACCTGGAGCTTTGAACTGGAGCTTCTGCTGCAGAACGCCAAATCTTCCACTACTTCGACGGGAGCTACGCGGAACCCGCTGAGGACACCGACGACGCCAGGACTCGCTACTACAACGAGTCCCTGATGGCGTACGGCATCCTCCTGCACAACATGTCGCCGGCGGAACAACTGAACATACGTTCGTACAAGACATCAGCTGCTCCAGCCCTCGACGCCTGGCGCCACCTGATCGGAGAGTATCAGCCCAAGGACTCCATCTCTTCAAGCCGACTGCTCCAGGAGCTGCTGGAAACTAAGATGATCGCAGGGGAGAAGGTCAACAACTACCTTAATCGCTGTCGGAGCCTTCGCGATCAAATCGTGAAGTTGGGAAGCTCGATTTCGGAAGAACTCCTTGTCAATATCGTGCTTCAAGGGCTCGGCCCAGAGTGGCGGCCCTGCAAGGCGCTTCTCCGACAGCAGGGGGTCATCTCGGAGGCCGCCCTTTGCGCCGCCCTTCTCGTCGAACAGAGGGATATGGATCAGCAGCGACCAGCGCCACGACGAGAAAGAGAACGGCTCGCCTTTTACGCCGACAACAACGAAGAGCGACGGCCGAGGCGCCTCTACTGCAAAATCTGCAGGAACTTCGGGCATCTGGCAGATCGATGCAAATCCCGATCTCGCCCTCGCCAGACCAATCCGAGCAACTGGTCCGGCCGACAAGACGTACGAGGCGACGTGCGTCCAGCCCAGGGGTATCAACCCCCACCCGCGCGCAACCTGAACCCCGCGGTTCAGCATCAGCAGCAGCAGCCGTCATCGACTGCCCCAGTACGCAACGTCATGAGCAACATGGCCATGACAGGCGAGTCGCGTCGTCGCCGCGTGCGCTCACCTTCACCTGAGCCAGCACCGCACCCCATTGGCGCATTCAACAACAACAACCCGTTTAGCCCGCGCCACGACTTCACCGACGACGACGACCAGGACTGGAATCTTCCAGTCCCGCTGCTTGAAAGTCCCCCGCACGTACCTGATATGTGGGTGACACCACTTGATTGGCTCTCGCGCGAACAATTTCTGAAGTTCGACACTCCGCACATCGTCACGCCGTGACTGGCGCTGCTCGCACGTGACGACAACAAGCGCTACAACACCTGGTACCTGGACAGCTGCTGCGGCCAGCATATGGTGGGCTCGGAGCGTCACATATCCAACACCGTCGCCACCTCCACAGTCACCGTGGCCAACAACATTCGCCTACGCGCAAGCGCGCAAGGCATCGTCGTGCTCAAAGCACGCGGAAGCCGCACGCACATCACACTCAACGATGTGCTGATCGTCCAGAACCTGCGCTTCAACCTCCTGTCCGCCGCACAACTCATGGACTGCGGCGTCGACCTCAGCACCGATCGAGCGACGCGCGACATCCTGCTGCACTACGAATCGCGCAACTTTCCCCGCAGGCAGATTAGACGAGCGCACTCCGAAAACGAAGTGTATGTCCTAGATTTCGACATTCCCGACTGCAGCGGCGACTCGCACGAGTTAATCGATCTCGTGCCACTGCGCTTCGAGCACAACCACTGCAGGGATTGGAAGCACCCTGACGGCAGACCGTCGGTGCTGCATCATCCCCACCCACGCAAAATGGCGCTACACGACCCTGGCCCAGACGGCATTGCAGGGATTGTCACACGTCGACGGCGTCAACCAGCGCAATTGCCGGCCGCGGACTCGCCGCCATCGCCGAAGCAGAGCGCCACGCGCCGCCAGAAGAAGGGATGTCGCAACTCGAACTTGAAGTCACCACACACAGTGTGTTCGGCACACCAGAGCACCCCTTCATCGGTCCCCCTCGCAACACCTTCAAGGCATGCTGCGCAGAACTGTCGTCGGTACCTTCGATGCCCATGGCGTGCCGCGACCCTACACCTACGAGAAGTTTCTGGACATTTACTCCCATCGGCGCGACTCGTCAAAGAATCTCACCGTGGAACAAGAAGAAGAATTGGCACGGCGCGAAGCTGAGGAGCTTCGCCAGCAAAGCCTCGCCGAAGCGCGCGGAACATTCGAATGCGGCGCATGGGGAGCCAAAGCGGAAGAAAGTGCCTCCAATGAAGGGGGGTGGGGAAGCGCTGGTGGATGGGGAACAAGTGACACCAGCGGCTGGGGAGACAACGGCCGAACCTGGGCCAGCGCAAGCGGCGGATGGGGCACCACAACTGGCGCTGACAATAGCGGCTGGGGAACTCCCCGCGAAGAACGAAAGGGGGGAGAGGATGAAGAAGCAGAAACCGAGGCCACACCTGTAGTCGTTCCTCTCGGTCGTCCCCCGTGCCAGACTCCACTCGCATTACCTCCTCCTGACAACTCCCTGCGCCGCGATCCATGGGACACCATTGACTTGGGCAACGAACCGTCAACCCCGCGTCGCACCGCTTACAGACCTGCCCCCGAGCCACGCGAACCTACCCTAGTCCCTGGAACCATCCCCGGGACCAACATTCCACTTTCTGAGATTCGCGACAGAGAGTTTCTGGCGCTGATGCTGACTACCGCGGTCGAAGAAGAAGATGAAGAGGAAGCAGCGGCAGAAGCTGCTCCTGTACCTGACGAAGACCCTGAGGAAGCTTTCGCACGCTATATGCGCACCTCCGGCCTTCGCGCTGACGATGCACTCTGGCACCAGCGCCTCGGACACCCTTCACGCGCGATGCAGAAAAACTGCATCGACGTAGGCGTCTTCGCTCCAGGGGCACTCCTTCGCCCAGATGGCACTGAAGTAAGAGGCGCGACGCATCCGCGCAACTGCACCGTCTGCCCCGAAGCTGCGCTGAGCCACCAACCGTTCCCGCTGCTCGAGCCTGGAACGAACCGCTACCCCAGGCTGCACAAGGTGTACAACGATTTCCTGAACGTGGGGCACTGCGGAGTCAACGACGAAATGTACACGCTTACCTTCATCGACGCCGGAACGCGCTACGTGTGGGTCGTGAACGTGGAAACACGTGACAGAGCCTACGAGGTGTTCCGCCTCTGGCTAGCGCATGCGCAGCGCCAATCTGGGGAGAAGCTGAAAATCTGGCAATCTGACGGCGCGGCAGAATTCAGGAGCAACAACATGCAGACTTACCTGGCGCAGAAGGGGATCGAGCATCACATCTCTCTCCCCTACGCACACCAACAGCAGGGCGTAGCTGAGCGGACGAACCGCACGCTGATGACGAAGGTGCGGGCGCTAATGAAGCAGTCAAAGCTGCCGCCGATCTACTGGACCTACGCAATGCACCACGCCGTGCGGGTGCACAACCTGCTTTCAACCACCGCAATTACTGGCAACCTCTCCCCGCATGTCAAGTGGACTGGGACGAAAGGGGACACATCCATGCTCCGCGTGTGGGGGTGCATGGTTCAATACCGCCCGCCGACATCAACCATCGGCAAATTCGCTAGCCGCACGCGCTGGGGTATTCACCTCGGCATCAGTCACGAGCACAAGGCATGGATCGTGCTGGACCTCCTCAGTCAGAAAACCGCCCACGCTCGCGACGTAATCTTCTACGAATGTCTGTTCCTCGAGCAGTTCCGCAACGACGAGCAGAGAAATGCGAACCGCGTCTACGCGAACGACGGGCACAGCTACGCAACACCCGAAGACGAAGCCGCTGCAGCAATTCTGGAGCAGGACACTAGGGGCGAGTTCACATGGGAGAATCGGCGCAGCAGCGACGACGACGACGACGATTCCTCGGGAGGAGGAATGGGCGGAACAAACGGAAGCGGCAGAGGCACAGGACCACCAGCGCCACCTGAACCAGAGAGCGATGACGACGATGTGCAGGAAGTCGTCCCGCAACATCGCCACGACAGCACCGTCTCAGGACTGCAGCTGCTCGGGCTTCACACCGCTACCTCGCAAGCGCCACGTGTCATCGAGCCCCGAAGCCCGCGCGAAGCTCTCTCTGGACCACACAGCAAGGAGTGGCACGAGGCGATGGATGCGGAAATTAAGGCACTCGAGTCGACCGCGCGGCAATCAAAGGCGCAAGAATCCTCTCGGGCAAGTGGGTCTTCCGCGTGAAGACCGCAGCGGACGGAACGATCGAGCGCTTCAAGGCGCGCTGGGTGGTGCGCGGCTATGACCAGAGGCACGGAATCAACTTCGACCAGACGTTCGCTCCAGTCAGCCGCCACACCTCCGTTCGAATCTTGCTCGCCATCGCACGCACCGAGGCTGTGGCAGCAGTATCTGCACAACATTCTGCTTGAAATTGGATTTAAGCAGGTGCCGCACGATCCAGGGATGTACCACCACGACTTCCACGGCAAAACGTTCTTCTCATAGTGTACGTCAACAACCTGCTCTACACAGGCTCAAACAATGAGCTACTCGAGCAGTTCGAGAAAGCCCTGGCGGAGCGCGTCGACATCACATGCAACTATGAGGTGAAGCAGTTCTTAGGCCTCAACATCTCCTATGCGCCTGAGGCCATTCACCTCTCAGCGGCTAAGTACGCAGAGGAGTTAGGGAAGCGGTTCAACATCTCACCTGCACCCCTCTCAACTCCCTACCGAACCCCTGGACCGAACCACAAACCTGACAACAAAGCCCTGTCCCCTGCTTGAGTCCAGACTTACCAGCAGCAGCTGGGATGCCTGCTCTTCGCCTCTGTCACCTGCAGGCCATACTTCTCATACATCGCAAGTCAGTTGGCGCAGTACTCACGCAAACCAACGGCTGAGAATCTCCTGGACCTGCAGCGCGCCCTACAGTTCTTCGTTTCAACGCCCAAGATTGGGTTGTGCTACTCAACTGCACCAACTCCATCCTTCAATCTCATCGGCTATGTGGACGCCGATCATGCAGCAGACCCCGATAATCGACGGTCCAGGACTGGCTTCCTGTTCCGACTCGAACCAACGGGACCAATCTCCTGGAATTCGCAGAAGCAGGAGTTGGTTGCCCTGTCGTCAGCCGAAGCGGAATTCATCGCAGCAACCGCAGCAGTTCGCGAAGGGCTCTACCTTCAGGAACTTCTGCAGGAGGCAAAAATTCCGGCTTCATCCACCTTTCGCCTTCATTGCGACAACCAGAGCGCGATTCGCATCGCGAACAAACCTGGTTTCGTCAACCGCACCAAGCACATCGCGCTGCGGTATTTCTTCGTGAAGGACGAGGTGGACAAAGGCAAGGTCAACTTGACCTATTGCCCGACCGGTGACATGGCAGCGGACTTCCTCACGAAGCGACTGCCATGACAGCAGTATCAGCACTGCTCCGAACTCAGCGGCGTGGTCAAGCAGGTCAAATCGAGCTACGGCCAGGAGTGAAGGGGGGTGTTACGAATAGTAATACTTGATTATTACTGTGCACTCCTCACCGCAGCAAAGAGAAGCACGCAGTATCGAGAATGAACGCGAAGAGTAAGATGGTTGGAAAGAGACTCGAAGCGTCAGACATTTACGGCACATCTGGACCGTCGGAGCAGACGGCATCAGGCAGCTGCAGGAAGGCTGGTTTCGGCGGGAACAGTTTCGTAACTGTACGCGCCGCACGGTTGGGAATGTATTTGAATAAGGGAATGTACTCCTTAGAGTACATGGCTAGTTAGGTCGTTTCGTTTTGTATTTATATCGCTGTATTTGCATGTTTTATTATCTCAAAGCATTTTACATTCACTCTACTATTGAGGTCAAGGGCCCACCAACTTCACATCTCTGTGTGCGAACCTTCCTGAGTAGATCCTGGTGGCGATCAACTACAGATCGCAGCAAACTGAACCTACCTGTAGAAGAACGATCGTGGGTTGGGCCAAGCGGACCGTGTCACACCACCATGACATGTCGATCCATGCATGCTTCGAGGATTAGGTGGGCACGGTGTTGCTTTGCACGGCTTTTATAATGTGATGTTAACGGTTGTTTATGCGCTCTGTGTGGGCCTGTATGTGTGTTTGACTAAAGCAAATGTCTTGAAAATGGTCATCCATGTGGACGGAGGGGGGTCTTATAATGGGTACACTCATTTAGGGCAGTATAACAAAATTATACATGTTACAATCTGAAGTGAGACTTAGTGAAGGATCGCTCAGGGTTGATCGCAGGTAGTGTTGCAGCGGAAGTATTGAACTCAGGTCAGAGTGAATGTAAAATGACCGAGAAGATAATAGCATGCATACATAGAGTTTATATAGAAAATACAAAGAAATTCAAAACGACCTAGAATATCCATGTACTCTAAGGGGTACATTCCCTTATTGCAGCAAAATTCAAACCGTGCGGCGCGGGAACCAGTTTCAAACCTGTTCCCGCTCTTTTCATTTCAAATGTTTCTGCCTGCATCGGTCTTGGTCAGACAGTCGGATGTGTCGCTTCGACTCTTTTGACGCCTCGACTTTGTACTCGCTAGAGTCGGCTCCTACAGCATACAGGAATGCCTTTTCATGGAACTCATATCGTAACAATACCCAAATATATTACCCATGTCCGTATTCTATACCCGGGGATCTACAACTTGGGGGGGGGGATATATCCGGGTGACTACGGTACAGTCAAAGTTTGTTTGAAGAACAATAGTTAGGCAGGCGGGGAGTGAGTGTGTTACGAATAGTAATGAATAATACATTCCTGCACACTCCTATTTGCAACAATCGAAGCACACAGTACTGAGATTGAATGCGAAAGGACAGAAGTGACACGAAGAGTCATACGGTTAGAATGGATCTGGACCGTCGAAGCAGACGGCCTCGCGCAGCTGCAGGGAAGAGGAATTTGGCAGGAACAGTTTCGTAACTGTACGCGCCGCACGGTTGGGAGTGAATTTGAATAAGGGAATGTACCCCTTATAGTACATGGCTAGCTAGGTCGATTCGAATTCCCTGTACTCATGTTTATACTTTCTGTATTTGCATGTTTTAATCATCTCATGCAATTTACATCCACTCTGCTAATGAGGTCAAGGGCCCACCACAACTACTCAATTGTGTGCGAACCTTACTGAGGTAATCCTAGGGTTGATCCCCTTCTGATCGCAACATGGTATGAGAGCGACTCGAGAATCCCTTGTCAAACATTGTATGTTTATATTGTGTAGGCTGTAGTGGGTTACACCTTAGGGGGTACACAAAGTTAGGGTTTCCTACTTGTACCAAACTCTCTGCTAGTTCATTCATTCCTGCTCAGTTATTCTGACATGGTTTCAGAGCAGGTCCTTCGCTAGGACCTAATTCTCATTCAGGCCCACCACTACTTACTCTCTACTAGCGCCCTCGTGCGCCCTACTGTCGGAGCGCGCCTTAGCGCCTCCCCCCAGCGCCCTCGCGCGCTTCTTTTTTTTCGGCCCCGCTGGCCCCGTCGACCGCGGGCGCGCCCCGCTTAAGGCCCCGCTGGCCCCGTCGACAGCGCGTGCGCCCCGTTTAGAGGCCCCGCTGGCCCCGTCGACCCCGCGCGCGCCCCGCCTAGAGGCCCCGCCGGCCCCGTCGACCCCGTGAGCACCCCGTCTAGAGCCCCCCGCCGGCTCCGTCGATCCCGCTCGCGCCCCGCCTAGCGGCCCCGCCGACCCGTCAACCCTGCTCGCGCCCTGCCTAGACGCCCCGCGACCCCGTTGACCCCGTGCGCGCCCTGCCTAGACGCCCCGCCGGCCCAGTCGACCCCGCTCGCGCTCCGCCTAGACGCCCTGCTGGCCCCGTCGGCCCCGCTCGCGACCCGCCTAGAGGCCCCGCGACCCCGTCGACCCCGTGCGCACGCCCCGCCTAGAGGCCCCGCCGTCCCCGCCCGCGCGCGCCCCGCATAGAGGCCCCGCTGGCCCCGTCGACCCCACACACCGCCTCTTAGCGGCCCCGCTGCTACTGCTGCTACCGCTACTACTGCTACTGCTACTGCTGCTGCTACTATGGCTAGCCCTCCTGTGCTAGCCTTCGATGCTGAGGGCCGCCCAGTGAAGTTCGACACCTGGCTAGATGACCTACACCTCTTCCTACAGCTCACTGCCAAGGAGGACATTTCACTGTACGATCACGCCCTAGGCCATGCTACTGCCCCTGATACTTCTGCTGACAGCACTGCCCGCTCACAGTGGCAGACTCGTGACGCCCACGCTCGCTTTGCTATTCGCAACTCCTTGCCGATAGATGAGCGCGAGCACTTTGGCCAGCACAAGACCGCAAAGGAACTGTACACTGCTGTCGTTGCTCGCTACTCCTCACCTGCTTCTGCCGCACTAGGCCGCCTCTCACTCCCCTACCTGTTCCCCGACCTGGCCTCCTTTCACACAGTTGCTGACCTCATCACCCACCTCAAGACTAGTGAGGCCCGCTTCCGCGCTGCTATGCCCGATGAGTTCCTTGCTAGGAACCCCCCCCCGCTCTGGCTCACTCTCTACCACATCGTCACTCGCCTCCCTGACTCTCTGCGCGCAGTCAGGGATCACTTCCTAGCTCGCTGCCCCACTGAGCTCACCATTGCCCTCCTCGAGAAGGAACTACTTGCAGCTGAGGCGAGCATCGTCGCTGTAGGTGCCTCTCGTGGTGACCCCCGCACCCCTTTCTTTGAGGGGTGTTCCCCTTCCCCCCTTCTCCCCTCTGTAGCCTCTGCTTCTGCTGTCGACCTCCTTGGTGCTGAGAAGGTCGGGACGGCGTCTGCTCCGAGCGGGCGCCGCAGGAACAGAGGGGGCAGGGGTGGAGGTGGCGGCGGGGGAGGCGGGGGTGGAGGCGGTGGGAGTGGAGGTGGGGCTGGAGAGGCTAGTGGCGGCAGTGGGGCGGTGACGGCAGCGGCGGGGGCGGTGGCAGGGGCGGGGGCGGCAGCGGGGGCGGAGGTGGTCGTGGCAGCGGCAGGGGAGGAGGTGGTCGAGGAGGTGGCGGCGGCGGTGGTGGTCGTGGAGGCGCTGGCGGTGGTCTGAGCCAGCAGCACACTCCGTCGCTCCAGGAGGCCCGTGAGTGGTATTCGCAGCGCCGGGGGGCGGGTGGCTTTAGCTGCACGTACGTCATCCGCACTGGTGACCGCACTGGTCAGACGTGTGGGAGGCCACACCCCACGCAGCGCTGTTTCTCGCGCCTTGACGACGCTTGGCGCACCCAGTTCCCTGATGGCGCTGAGCTGCCCCGCTGGGCTGATCTGGAGAGGAAGGGAGTTGATATCTGGGCTCTAGACTTTGATGCTATTCTCACTGCCATGTATGCGATGTTTACTAGTGGAGAGGGTGCTCAGTACTTGCGTGTTCCGCCCGACCCGGGCATTCTGACCAGTGAGGCTGCCGCTCTAGGTGCTAGTGACACTGCCGCTCCAG
The DNA here is from genome assembly GCA_947470075.1 of Closterium sp. Yama58-4. Taxonomy (NCBI): domain Eukaryota; kingdom Viridiplantae; phylum Streptophyta; class Zygnematophyceae; order Desmidiales; family Closteriaceae; genus Closterium; species Closterium sp. Yama58-4. The sequence goes on from CANIUD010000480.1 coordinate 67,140, forward strand.
GTACTCGCGTGTCTGCTACCTCAGGTGATGGTGAGGCTGCCGCTCTAGGTGCTAGTGAGTCTGTCCCCCCTGGTACTGAGTCGACTGAGGCACTGCACACCTTCACCCTGGACTCAGGTGCTTCTCGCTGTTTCTTTCGTGACCGCACTGCCCTTGAGCCGCTTGCTCGGCCAGTTGCTGTCTCCCTTGCTGACCCCTCTTGGGGTCCGGTCATTGCGACCTCCTCCATTGTTCTTCCCTGTCCTGCGGTCCCGTCGGGCACACTGTCAGGTCTCCACCTCCCCTCGTTCTCTACGAACTTGGTGGCGGGTTGTGCGCTCCAGGATGCGGGTGTTCACCAGTTCACCCCTGCCTACGAGCGCGTGACACACTGCACGTGTGCTCGGACGGGCCGTCACCTGGCTACCTTCACTCGGCAGCCGGGGTCGGACCTGTACACACTGACCACTGAGTCCCCTCAGGTAGCTGCGTCCGCGTCTGCGTCAGGTCAGCTGTCGGCCCCCTGCTCGTGTCGCTCTCTGGCGCACGAGACCGTCCTCTGGCACCACCGACTTGGTCACCCGTCTGTGCAGCGCCTTCGTGCCATGCACAAACGACACCTTGTCTCTGGTCTTCCCAGTGTTCTTCCTCCCCTCCCACCCTCGCCTGCTCCTTCCTGTCTTCCCTGTGTCGAGGGGCGGCAGCGCGCCGCTCCTCACTCCTCCTCCTTTCCCCCGACGACTGCTCCCTTGCAGACGCTCCACCTGGACGTGTGGGGCCCAGCCCGCGTCCGTGGACAGGGTCAGGAGAGGTACTTCCTGATTGTTGTTGACGACTACTCGCGCTACACCACGGTCTTCCCCTTGCGTACCAAGGGTGAGGTCCCTGATGTCTTGATCCCTTGGATCCGCAGAGCTCGTCTCCAGCTCAGCGAGCGTTTCCGCTCGGACTTTCCTGTCCTGCGTTTGCACTCTGACAGAGGTGGTGAGTTCTCCTCCGACCTCCTGGCAGCCTACTGTGCCGAGCACGGCATTGAGCAGTCGTTCACAGCAGAATGGGGTTGCTGAGCGCCGCATTGGCTTGGTCATGGAGGTCGCTCGTACCTCCTTGATCCATGCGGCTGCCCCCCACTTTCTGTGGCCGTTTGCTGTCCGATACGCTGCGCATCAGCTCAACCTCTGGCCCCGTGTCTCCTTACCGGAGACTTCCCCGACACTGCGTTGGACGGGAGAGGTTGGCGATGCGTCGCGTTTTCGGGTCTGGGGATCCCGAGCTTTTGTTCGCGATACGTCCGCGGACAAGCTCTCCTCTTGTGTCTTCCTTGGCTTTGTCCCGGACGCGCCTGGTTGGCAGTTTTACCACGTCACCTCGCGCCGGGTTCTGCCTTCTCAGGACGTCACCTTTGACGAGTCCGTCCCCTACTACCGCCTCTTCCCCTACCGCACTGCCCCGCTCCCCCCCCCCGCCTCTCTTCCTCGCGCCAGGTGCTGCTGTGGTAGACCCCCTCCCCCCTCAGGGTGCCGCTCCCTCAGGTGTGTCCCAGGTAGACCCGGTTGAGCCTGTCGAGGTAGCTGTCGACTCTCGTCCTGCTAGGGGTGCTGAGCCTGCGCGTGAGGAGCCTGGCGGTGCTGAGTCTGGGGGTGCGGAGCCTGGGGGTGCTGAGCCTGAGGGTACTGAGCCTGGGGGTGCGGAGCCTGGGGGTGCTGAGCCTGGAGGTGCGGAGCCTGGGGGTGCTGAGCCTGGAGGTGTGGAGCCTGGGGGTGCGGAGCCTGGGGGTGCTGAGTCTGGAGGTGCTGAGTCTGGCGGTACTGAGCCTGGGAGTGCTACACCTGGAGGAGCCCTCTCCTCACAGCAGCTGCAGGAGAGGTACCTACAGTACTGCAGCCTCAGGAGAGGTGCTGCTGGAGCTGGTACCAGTGCTTCCCCTCCTACCCGGGAGCTCCCCTCCCTTCAGCAGATCCGAGAGTGGTACACGCGACGCTGCAGTCTTCGGAGTGGCGCTCCTGGTGTTGACCTTGTACTGCAGGGGCTACTGGTGCTGAGGAGCCGGGCGCTGGAGCTGCTGCTGGTGCTGAGGACCCGGACGCTGGAGCTCCTGCTGGTGCTGGGGACCCGGACGGTGGAGCTGCTGCTGGTGCTGAGGACCCGGGCGGTGGAGCTGCTGCTGGTGCTGAGGACCCTGACGTTGGAGCTGCTGCTGGTGCTGAGGACCTGGACGTTGGAGCTACTGCTGGTACTGAGGACCCTGACGCTGGTGTCTCTACTGGTTCTGGAGACGCTGCGCGGCCGCGACCTTACTTCGTGCCGCTCCTTCAGCAGGTTCTTGGTCAGACTCCTCCTCCTTGTCCTCCTTCCTCCTTAGAGTGTCCTCCGTCTGTCCAGTCGCAGTCACAGTTACCGCCTGCCTCGCCTCTCCCTGGTCCCTCCCCTTACACTGGTCCGACAGGAGGTCTTACGGAGCGTCGTGAGCCTGAGTCTCGTCCTGCGTCGCCTGTTCGTACTGCTCGCACTGGTCGTCGTGTCCCACGTGAGCGTCCTCCTCCTGTCCCTGGCACTCACTACATGACTCTGCGTCCCTCCACTGCTCCTCAGCGTGTCCCTCTGCCGTCTCCTCCTGCGTCCTCTCTACCTACTCTTCCTGACCCGGAGTCTGACTCCCGTCGTGCTGCCAGTCCCACTGTCACGCGTCTCCTCGCCACTGTTGTCACTGACCCTACCTTTGAGTCCTCTGCTGCATCTGCTCTGGTCGCTGAGTTGGTTGACTTTGCTGCCCGGTGTCGTCTAGACTACGCCGCTAGTCTTGTTGCTGAGTCTGAGTCTGTCTGTCCTCCGTCCGTCGGGGGTGAGTGTGCTCTTGGCACGGACGTCCTTGAGGACAGACAGGAGGAGTTCCAGTGCTTTGCTGCTGCTTTGCCCCATCTCGTGTCCATGCTAGTTGCCCCTGAGGGAGACCCGGATGCACCAGACATCCCGACCCCGCGCTCTTACGCAGAGGCGATAGCGGGTCCCTACTCCTCTCAGTGGCAGACAGCCATGGACGCAGAGATGGCTTCCTGGAAGTCCACAGGCACCTACGTCGACGAGGTTCCCCCACCTGGGGCGAACATCGTCAGTGGCATGTGGATTTTCGGGGTGAAGCGGCCGCCGGGTTCTCCTCCTGTCTTCAAGGCGCGCTACGTTGCTCGAGGCTTCAGTCAGCGAGAGGGAGTCGACTTCTTCTAGACCTTCTCCCCCACCCCGAAGATGACCACTCTTCGGGTGCTGCTGCACATAGCCGCTCAACGCGACTACGAGCTTCACTCACTTGACTTCAGCACTGCTTTCTTACAGGGCAGCCTGCACGAGGAGATCTGGCTGCGTCGCCCTCCTGGCTTCACTGGGTCGGTTCCTCCTGGTACCCAGTGGAGGCTCCAGCGACCGGTCTACGGTCTCCGCCAGGCGCCGCGTGAGTGGCACGACACACTGAGGACTACACTTGCGGCTCTTGGGTTCACTCCTTCTACTGCTGACCCGTCGCTGTTTCTACGCACCGACACCTCGCTGCCGCCGTTCTACATCCTCGTGTACGTCGACGACTTGGTCTTCGCCACTGCTGACAGAAGAGACACACGTGCACAGACCTGGGTGAACTGACAAGCCCACGTGAAGTCGGAGCTGCAGAAGAGACACACGTGCACAGACCTGGGTGAACTGACAAGCTATCTTGGCTTGCGGATCACTCGGGACAGAGCACGGCGCACCATCACCTTGACTCAGTCACACATGGTGCAGCAGATCCTTCAACGCTTCCGCTTCACGTACTCCTCGCCTCAGTCCACTCCTCTGCCTACCGGTCATTCGCTCTCAGCTCTGCCTTCGGATGAGTCCGTAGAGCCGAGTGGCCCGTATCCAGAGCTTGTGGGCTGCCTCATGTACCTGATGACCTGCACTTGACCTGACCTTGCATACCCTCTTAGCATCCTTGCACGCTATGTCGCTCCTGGCCGTCACAGGAAGGAGCACATGGATGCCGCTAAGAGGGTGTTGCGCTACTTGTGCAGTACGTCGGGCATGGGGCTAGTGCTTGGAGGGCGAGACCGAGTTGTACTTACTGGACACTCAGACACTTCTTGGGCGGACGACCAGGCTACTCAGCGGTTGTCTCAGGGTTACACCTTCAGCCTTGGCTCTGGCTCAGTTTCTTGGCGTTCTACACGCTCTTCTTCTGTTCTCAGCTCCAGTTGCGAGGCTGAGATCTACGCCACAGCCATGGCGGCCCAGGAGCTACGCTGGCTGACCTACCTGCTGACCGACTTGGGAGAGCGGCCTCGTTCTCCTCCAGTGCTGTACGTCGACAACAAGGCTGCCATTGCCTTGTGTGAGGAGCACAGACTGGAGCACAGAACGAAGCACATCGCCCTGCGGTACTTCCTTGCTCGAGAGCTGCAGCAGCGCGGTCAGCTTCGTCTGCGTTACGTGGCCACTGAGGCCAACACTGCTGATGTGTTCACCAAGGCGCTTCAGCCTTGTGACCATCAGCGCTTCTGTACTCTTCTAGGCCTTGTGCCTGCTGGACCTCACTTGCTTACCTCTTGACTATGTTTTTACTGTGATCTCTATATATATACCTGCATGTTTACTCTTGCTAGGTTGTGATCACTGTATCCCTTGTTATATTATCAATCTGCATGTGAACTGGTCTTGTGACCACTTGCTTGTGCTCGAAATTTGTGTGGTATCCTTGAGATCCACCCTGAGCTTGCTTTGTTTTGCTTTGACTGGTCTCATGACCCTGTGGTTGTCTCCCACTGCGCCTATGGGGGTGTGTCAAACATTGTATGTTTATATTGTGTAGGCTGTAGTGGGTTACACCTTAGGGGGTACACAAAGTTAGGGTTTCCTACTTGTACCAAACTCTGTGCTAGTTCATTCATTCCTGCTCAGTTATTCTGACATCCCTCGCACTGCCAACTCCAAAATCTTCGACGAACGGAAAGTGGCGTCCGGCACACGCTCGCGTGTGAGAATGGCCGGAGGATCTGGTGGTCAGAAGAAATTGGACTGCTGAAGCGCAACCCAGCCCGGCTGCGACAAGCGAGGAAACGACGACGATTGGAACCGCCGTCCTCGCACAACTGCTTCAGCGACTCACCAGCTTGGAGCAAGGACTCCAACCATTGCAGAATGGCGACGCGAGAACTTCATCGCAACCCTCTCAACTGGCCTCAAACGGCCAAAACGCCATCCCACACACCTTCTCCCTCAAAACAAATGGCTCAACCCCTCAGACTCCCCGTCCCAGTGAAGAGGCAATTCTCTCTGCGCAATCAAGGTTTCTCAGCATATCAAAAATAGACGGCATAGACTTCTATACCTGGAGCTTCGAGCTGGAGCTCCTGCTGCAGAATGCTCAGATTTTCCATTACTTTGACGGGAGTTACGCGGGGCCCGTTGAAGACACCGACGACGCCAGGACAAGGTACTACAACGAGTCCCTGATGGCGTACGGGGTTCTTATGCGCAATATGTCGGCGGCGGAGCAGTTGAGCGTTTGCTCATACAAAATTTATCTGCTCCAGCCCTCGACGCCTGGCGCCATCCACCTAAATGGCGTGTATCAGCCGAAGGACTCCGTTTCTTCGAGCAGGCTACTCCAGCAGCAACTGGAGACCAAAATGGCCCCAATGGAGAAGGCCAACAGCTACATTAATTGCTACGGAGCCTTCGCAATCAAATTGCGAAGTTGGGAAGCTCGATCTCAGAGGAAATTTTCGTGAACATTGTGCTTTAAGGGCTCGGCCCAGAGTGGCGGCCCTGCAAGGCGCTTCTCCGACAGCAGGGGGTCATCTCGGAGGCCGCCCTTTGCGCCGCCCTTCTCGTCGAACAAAGGGATATGGATCAGCAGCGACCAGCGCCGCGACGAGAACGAGAACGCCTCGCCTTCTACGCCGACAACACTGAAGAGCGACGGCCGCGGCGCCTCTACTGCAAAACTTGAAGAAATTTCGGGCTCTTGGCAGATCGATGCAGATCCCGATCTCGCCCTCGCCAGACCAATCCGAGCAACTGGTCCGGCCGACAAGACGCACGAGGCGACGTGCGTCCAGCCCAGGGGTATCAACCCCCCGCACGCAATTTGAACCCAGCTGTTCAGCATCAGCAGCAGCAGCCGTCACCGCCTGCACCAGTACGAAAAGACATGGGGAACATGGCCATGACATGCGAGTCACATCGTCGCCGCGCGCGCTCACCATCACCTGAGCCAGCACCGCATCCTATCGGTGCATTCTCCAACAACAACCCGTTCAGCACGCGCCACGACTACACCGAGGACGACGTTCAGGATTTGGAACTTACCATTCTCGCTACTTGAAAGTCCCCCGCATGTACTAGACACGCGGGTGGTGCCACTACACTAGCTCTCGTGCGAGCAGCTCCCGAAGTTTGACATACATCATATCGTCACGCCGGAACTGGCGCTGCTCGTACGTGATGACAACAAGCGCTACAATACCTGGTACCTGGACAGCTGCTGCGGCCAGCACATGGTGGGCTCCGAGCGTTACATATCCAACGCCGTCGCCACCCCCACAGTCACCAACATCACCGTGGCTAACAATACACGCTTGCGCGCAAGCATGCAAGGGATTGTTGTGCTCAAGGCACGAGGAAGTTGCACACACATCACACTCAATTATATGCTCATTGTCCGGAATTTGCGCTTCAACCTCCTTTCCACCGCTCAGCTCATGGACTGCGGCGTTGACCTCAACACGAATCGCGCGATACGAGCTATTCTGCTGCACTATGAATCGCCAACCTTCTCTCGCAGGCAGGTCGGACGAGCACACTCCAGAAATGGAGTGAACATAGTTGGCGAAGCCAAGGAACTGCTGCAACTCCTTCACGTTCTCATGAGCTTTCCACTTCAATGACGACTTCGGTCTCACATGTACGCCCTCCGCACTCACCATGTGCCCGAGATTCTGCACCTTCTTCAGGGCAAAGTCGCTCTTCGACAGCTTCACGTAGAACTTGTTCTTCCGCAGGATCTCGAAACTTTTCGCAGATGCTCCTTCATGGTTTTGGAGTAGACCAGAATGTATCCAGGTACACTACTACGCACTCGTCCAGCAGGGGTCGTAGGATGTGATTTATCTCCGCCTGGAATGTCGCCGGTGCGTTGCAGAGTCTGAACGGCATCATGAAGTATTCATAAGAGCCGTATCTGGTATGGAACGCCGTCTTGTGGATCGAGTTGTCTGCCATCTTGATCTGCCAGTAACTCGACAGTAGGTCTAGCTTAAAAAATACCGTCGAACCACACAGTTGGTCTAGAAGATCGTCTATGCGCGGTATGGGGTATTTGTTCTTGACTGTCTGTTTGTTCAGTGTCTGGTTTTCGATGCACATCCGTAAACTACCGTCTGGCTTTGGAGTGAAGAGAACCGGTGCACCGTATGGAGAGGTGGATGGGCGGATCAGTTTTCTGTCTAGTAGGTACTCAATTTCTTTCTTCATGTCTGTCAGTTCGGTCAGGCTAAGGCGGTATGGTGCACGGGAGATATGTTTCGCACCTGGCTCTTCCACGATCTCATGCTCGTGGGTTTGCGCCGGAGGCACTCCTGAAGGTAGGTCATCTGGCATGATGTCTCTGTACTCCATTAACATCTCCTGTACTACTGCAGGTAGCTCCGAGTTCGGCTTTTCCTCCTCTGCTGCTGCCATAACCAAGTAACTCGAGTTACTCTCGTTCACTATCCCTTCGAACCGTGCAAGTGTCGTTCCAGCAACATCCCCTGTATCCGTCCAACTTCGCAGCTCCACACATTTCCCGTTGTTGTAGATGCTTGCCTTCCGGTTGCCCCTGTCTATCTCGGGCTTGAACCGCTTCAGAAAATCACGCCCCAAGATGAAATCTAATCCCTTGATGTTCGTGATCAGCAACGTCGGCTTCCACCTCAACGCCCCTATCAACAGCTGCAGCGTTGATTCGCCGTGGACGACAATCTTAGTACTGTCCACCATTGTTGCTGTAATCCATGTCTCCTCTGATGATCTCCATCTTTCTCCAACGTCCCGGGGTCGCACACCGAGTGGGACACACCACTGTCCACCAGTGCCTGGAGGCATCGCTCGTTGCATGTCACCTCGACTACTAGTGGTTGCTGCCGCTCCGAGTAGCTGTAGATGGTGTTGCTTATCGGGTAGATCAAATGTATCATCCCTAGGTCCTGCGCTCGAAGCTGCAACCTCAATATCAGTTTTCAACTTAGCAGGGTTAGAAGGATTTATCCGAGGCCGATTCAGCTTCTCTGGGGCCTGGAACCTTCCCCTAAGCCTTTGCAGCTATGTAGGCTTCACCTGTGGGGAACGGCGGGGAGCATTTAAACAACGCTGCTGGGGGATATATATATATAAATATACATACATATATATCACAGTACAGGCAAGTCTACAGCAAGTGCGGAAACGTAGGCACAAGGCCTAACAAAGTACAGAAGCGCTGATGATCACCAGACGGAAGTGCCTTGGTGAAGATATCAGCAGTGTTGGCCCGAGTGGCCACGTGAGCAAGACAAAGCCGACCTCGCTGCTGCATCTCTCAAGCCAGGAAGTAACGCAGAGCGATGTGCTTCGTTCTGTGCTCCAGTCTGTGCTCCTCACACAAGGCAATGGCAGCCTTGTTGTCGACGTACAGAACTGGAGGAGAACGAGGCCTCTCTCCCAAGTCGGTCAGCAGGTAAGTAAGCCAGCGTAACTCCTGTGCAGCCATGGTTGTGGCGTAGATCTCAGCCTCACAACTGGAGCTGAGAACAGAAGACGAGCGAGTAGAACACCAGGAAACAGAGCCAGAGCCAAGGTTGAAGGTGTAACCCTGTGACGACCTCTGCGTAGCCTGGTCGTCAACCCAAGACGCGTCAGAGTGTCCAGTGAGGACAACGTCGCTCCGTCCTCCAAGCACTAGCCCCATGCCCGATGTACTGCACAAGTAGCGCAACACCCTCTTCGCAGCATCCATGTGCACCTTTCGGTGCCGACCAGGAGCCACGTAGCGAGCCAAAAGGCCAAGAGGGTACGCAAGGTCAGGTCGAGTGCAGGTCATCAGGTACATGAGGCAGCCCACTAGCTCGGCGTAAGGACCACTCGGCTCTACGGACTCGTCCGAAGGTGGAGCTGAGAGCGAGTGACCAGCCAGCAGAGTGGAGTGTGGGGAGGACCAGATGAAGCCGAAGCGATGAAGGACCTGCTGCACCATGTGTGACTAAGTCAGTGTGATGGTGCGGCGTGCTCTGTCCCGGGTAATCTGCAAGCCAAGGTAGCTGCGCAGCTCACCCAGGTCAGTGCACGTGTGTCTCTTCTGCAGCTCCGACTTCACCTGAGCGAGAGCCTCAGTGTCAGTAGTGGCAAAGACCAAGTCGTCGTCGTACACGAGGATGTAGAACGGCGGCAGGGAAGTGTCGGTGCGCAGAAACAGCGACGGGTCAGCAGACGAAAGAGCGAACCCAAGAGCCGCAAGTGTAGTCCTCAGTGTGTCGTGCCACTCACGAGGCGCCTGGCGGAGACCGTAGACTGGCCACCGGAGGCTCCATTGGGTACCAGGAGGGAACGACCCAGTGAAGCCAGGTGGGCGGCGCAGCCAGATCTCCTCGTGCAGGCTGCCCTGTAAGAAGGCAGTGCTGAAGTCAAGAGAGTGAAGCTCGTAGTCACGCTGAGCGGCAACGTGCAGCAGCACCCGAAGAGTGGTCATCTTCGGGGTGGGGGAGAAGGTCTAGAAGAAGTCAACTCCCTCTCGCTGACTGAAGCCTCTAGCAACGTAACGAGCCTTGAAGACAGGCGGAGAACCCTGCGGCCGCTTCACCCTGAAAATCCACATGACATCGACGATGTTCGCCCCAGGAGGGGGAACCTCATCGACGTAAGTGTCTGTGGACTTCCAAGATGCCATCTCTGCGTCCATGGCTGTCTGCCACTGAGAGGAGTACGCACACGCGATCGCCTCAGCGTAAGAGCACGGGGTCGGGATTTATGGTGCATCTGGGTCTCCCTTAGGGGCAAGCAGCATGGCCACGAGATGAGGCGCAGTGGCTGCAAGACACTCAAAGTCCTCCTGCCTGTCCTCAAGGACGTTCGTGCTAAGAGCACACTCACCCCCGACGGACGGAGGACAGACAGACTCAGACTCGGCAACAAGACTAGCGGCGTAGTCGAGACGACAGGCAGCAGCAAAGTCAACAAGCTCAGCAACCAAGGCAGACGCAGCAGCAGACTCAAACAACGGGTCAGTGACAACAGTGGCTAACAGACGCGTGACAGTAGGGTGTGCAGCACGAAACCGGTCAGACTCAGGGTCCGGAACGTCAGGCAGAGAGGACGCAGGGGGAGACGGCAGAGGAGTATGCTATGGAGGAGAGGAAAGACGCAGGGCTACGAGGCGCGTGCCGGGGACAGCCGGCTGACGCTGACGAGGAACACGACGACCGGTACGACCAGGACGAACAGGCGAGACAGGACGCGACGCAGGCTTACGACGCTCCGTAAGACCCCCTGCCTGCTCAGCGTAGGGAGAAGTGTCAGAACTAGCTGTAGAAAGTAAGAATGAAGAAAGGAGAGGGGTTTCACTAGCAGCAGTTGGGGTACATATAGCAAACCCTAACTGGGTTGTACTCGCTATAGAGCACCCCACTACAGGCTAGACAATAATAACATTCTGACACACCCCCATAGCCAAAGTGGGGTGTAATCAGTACAATGAGCAGGCATAGCAATAGTTCACCCTTATAAGCAAAGCTAGAGGTGATCATAGAGGGCAAGTGAGGAGGAGGAGAAACTGTGAGGGCGAGAAGATGAAAGGCGCCGACTGAAGCTGCAGACACACGGGCAACAGGAGCGGCGCGCACAGTGGCTACCGAGCGCACGAGGGCACCGGACTACGGGAGTATCTGGCTCCGCGGCTACGACGAGCACACACAGGAGCAACGGACCCACAGGCGACTGGCAAAGCAGGCTCACTGGGCTACCGAAACGCGCGAGGGCATCCGGACTACTGGCGCTGCTGGCGTCACGACGGCTACCTCCACGCAACCTCCCCCGACCGTCCCACGCCCCTCTCACACACCCCCTGCTGACACCCTAGCTCCACTTCCACGGCACCCCCCTTAAACCCTAAACCCTCGGCTCCCACACACCCACCCCCCTCAGCGGCAGCTGCAGCAGTGGGAGACGGAGGAGGAGGAGGAGCCGCAGGTTACCCACACCGGTCACCCCCATGCCCGCCACCCCCAAACCCTAACGCAGGCAGGAGCGCGGGAAACAGCAGGGGCGGGGCACGGAGGGAAAGGGAGGCGGCGGGGTGGCTCTTGGGCGCCACGAAGAAGCAGGGCGCGGGCCCCCCGAGGGCGCCACGGCGGGTGACGGGAGGGGGGCCGCGCACGGGCCCCCGAGGGCGGCTCGACGGGCGACGGGAGGGGCCGCGCGCGGGCCCCCTAGGCGCCGCGACGAGGCGACGGGAGGGGGCGGCGCGCGGGCCCCCAAGGTGCCGCGACGAGGCGACGGGAGGGGGGGGACGCGCGGGCCCCCAGGGCGCCGCGACGAGGCGACGGGAGGAGGACGACGGGGGGCAGCGCGCAGGTCCCCGGGGGCGCCACGACGGGCAGGAAACCGCCGCGCGCCTCGGGGCGCACGGCGGGCAGAAAACCGCCGTACGCCCTGAGCGCACGGCGGGATGAAAAACCCTAAAATTTTTCGGCGCGCGCCCGAGGCGTGCGAGAAGCAGAATAGCAGCGGAAGCAGTTAGGTGGCGGGCCCACCCACAGGATCGACTTAAGGGGGTCGACCTGCTCTGATAGCATGTCAACAAGACTAGGCAAGAATGATTGAAAGGAGAGGGGTTTCACTAGCAGCAGTTGGGGTACATATAGCAAACCCTAACTGGGTTGTACTCGCTATAGAGCACCCCACTACAGGCTAGACAATAATAACATTCTGACAAGAAGGAGCAGGCAGCGGTGAACCAGGTAGTAACGGAAGACCACTAGAAGACGGGAGCCTAAGAACCTGGCGAAGGACACAACCAGGCGGTGGTTGAGACGACGGGGACGGCGGAGTGAAGAACAGTCGCGTCGGTGCAGTGCCACCAGCACCAGTAGCTCCAGCACCTCCAGCAGCTCCAGCACCTCCAGCAGCCCCAGTACCCCCAGCAGCGCCAGAACCTCCAGCGCCAGCACCTCCAGGACCAGCTCCACCAGCAGCAGCACCCCCAGAACTGGCACCTCCAGTCCGAGGGTCTCCAGCCTCAGTGTCTCCAGCAGCAGCACCCCCAGAACCGGCACCTCCAGCCCCAGCAGCTCCAGTACCTCCAGGACGAGCACCTCCGGGACCAGCGACTCCAGCACCTCCAGTAGACAAAGTACCAGCCCCACTATGAGCTCCAGTGACATCAGCAGAAGTACCTCCACGAACGCTAGCAGCTCGACCCTGACGGCGACCGTACCAGTCGTGCAGCTGCTGTGAGGTGAGAGGCGTACGCGGACGAAGGCGGCCACTCCAAGGAGACCGCGCAACAGCATGCGCGTATGTTTGACAGAATGTACCCCTTAGAGTACATGGCTAGTTAGGCCGATTCGAATTCCCTTGTACTCTTATTTATATCGTTTGTATTTGCATGTTTTAATCATCTCAAGCATTTTACATTCACTCTGCTATTGAGGTCAAGGGCCCACCAACGCTATTCTTAAAATAGGCTAGTAGGGAAGTGTCGAGAGTGTGAGGAGAAGATACAAAGTGTCGACCTAATCAAAGTGTTGTACCTTTTAAAGGGCAACTCGCTGCAGCCTAGAATCACCAACTATATCTAAACGATGTAGAACATTTGACACACCCCCATAGCCTAAGTGAGGGGCATCAAAGCAAGCAAGGCAAATAAACGGTCACAAGACCGGTCAAGACAAGCAACAAGACAAGCTCGTGGTGGATCTCAAGATCACCACGCATTCCAAGCACAGGCAAAATGGCCACAAGGCCAATTCAAGAGTTCACAGTACATATGCAACGACAAAGAGAGCAAAGCTAATACAAGCGAGCACCAGTGTCAACAAGCCCTAACTGCACAAAGAGCCTGTAGTGGTCACCAGGCGCCAAGGCCTTGGTGAAAATGTCTGCAGTATTGCCCTCTGAGGGTACGAAGTCCAGACGCGCTTGGCCGCGACGCTGCAGCCCTCGCAGGAAGAAGTATCTCACGGCAATGTGCTTCACCCTGATCTCCAGTCGAGGCTCACGACACAAGAGAATGATGGCCTTGTTGTCAGCGAGCAAGGTTGGAGCAGAACGAGGCCGCTTACCAAGGTCAGTGAGCAAGAAGGTCAACCAGCGAAGCTCCTGCGCAGCCATAGCACCAGCGTAAATCTCTGCCTCGGCACTGGACGTAGCCACGGACGACGACTGTGTAGACCTCCACGACACTGCTCCGACTCCCAAGCTGAAGCAGTAACCCTGGGTCGAGCGCTGAGTCTCCACGTCGTCAGCGTAGGAAGAGTCGCAGTGACCGGTCAGCACAACTGGCTCTCTCCCACCAAGCACAAGCACCATGCCTGATGTAGTCGCTAGGTACTTCGCCACCCTCACAGCAGCCGTCCCGCCGTCCAGTGAACGCGACGGTGTCTCTCAATCGCAACAAAGCGAGAGAGAATGCTGAGGGGAAAGGCGAGGTCCGGACGCGTACATGTCATCAAGTACATGAGGCAGCCCACAAGCTCTGCGTAGGGACCACTGGGCTCAAACGGCTCGTCAGGAAAGGGGCCAGTGAGACGGTGGTCAACGGCAAGAGGAGTGGGCTGTGTGGTGGAGAACTGAAACCCGAACCGCCGAAGGACCTGCTGCACCATGTGTGACTGAGTCAGTGTGATAGTGCGAGCGGCTCTGTCCCTGGTAATCTGCAGGCCAAGGTAGCGCTGCAGCTCACCGAGGTCAGTGCACGTGTGTCTCTTCTGCAGTTTGGACTTCACCTCCGCCAATGCTGCCCTGTCAGCTGTAGCAAACACCAGGTCGTCGACGTAGACCAGGATAAAGAAGGGAGTGGAGCCAGCGCGAACAAACAGCGACGGGTCAGCAGAAGAGGGACGAAACCCTAGGTTACGAAGCGTGGAGCGCAAAGTGTCGTGCCACTTACGGGGCGACTTGCGGAGACCATAGACTGGCCGCCTCAAGCTCCACTGAGTCTCAGGTAAGAAGGTGTCAGTGAAACCAGGAGGACGGCGCAGCCAGATCTCCTCGTGTAGGCGGCCCTGGAGAATGTTTTTTTTATCGTTTTGCAAGTTCGCAATCATGCTATCAAAAATATGATTCTAACCATTTTTGTACGAGCTACATATATATAAATTTATTTATATAAAACGGCTCTGAAACTTTTTGGTCCGTAGTATTAGAATAAAAGTGGTCCTTCAAATTTGCGGCAAGACTTGTTAAAAAAAGATAATACTGTGCGTAGAAGCTTTCAAACCTGATAAATTCTTCGTTGTCAGATCATTTCGGCGGGAATTTCATGTAGTTACCATTCGCGTGATGGGCTGCTAGTGTAGAGTTACCAAATGCGTTAAGCGAGTTACCAAACGTGTTAAGCAAGTTACCAAACGCGTTAAGCGAGTTACCAAACGCGTTGAAATCGTTATCGTACGCGTTATAATGCCCCACGTAAGTTACCATTGACATATCTTCCCAATTTTCTGTGATAGGCTGAGCACCGACTGTGCTTTGTACTCGTTTCACACACCTAGTGCAAACCTAGCTATCTCATTCCATTCCACCCGTAACAGTTCCATGTTTGTGGGCAGTATTCATGTTCGATTTTCCCCTCTGTTAAAACCCGCGTCTCATATTTCTTGTTTCCAACCAAAGGTAATACGCTTGAAACCAGGTAACCAAACAATCACTCGCAAAACACTTGTGTTTGGTTTGGCACAGGTGCGACTGGCTGCAAACCAAACAGTTTGGTAGGTGCAGGTGCTGGACAACCAAGCCAGGTTTTGCGAGAAACAGGCAACTGCGTGTGCGACGGACTGAGAAAGCGACACACAGCCCAGAACCGAGAGTATTACAGACCTGGAAAAATATGAGACTGCAAACCTGGACAGGTTGTAGGCGGAGGAACACACCAATTTCTCTAGCGGCTAAGTCTCGTTTCAGCATCTTATTTTCCCTGGATATATTCCAGCGTCAAACGTGACACAGGCACTTCGTCCTATCCTCACGGCCTCCCGTCGCTATGACGAGGATGCTGAAACCATGCGCATAGCTTGGTTCCATAGCGTGCGCCCCGCTTCCCCTGCTAGCGTTGTTGAAGCGAGATGCCGAATCGTACGCGCCCGCGCGTCGTCGTCGCCAAATGCGGAATGGCGCGCCTCATGTCGGTTAATTTCGACCAGAAATGCCGTGCCTTGCATCAACCTACGGGCTAAGCTCGAAACAAGCCGATCTCCTATTTTCGCCAGCCGAAATCCCCATTCCGCCAGGGAAATTCCCCTTTCCGCCAGTCCGCCAGCCTATCTTCCCTTTCCGCTAGCCTATCTTCCCTTTCCGCCAGAGTATCTTCCCCTTCCGCCAGCCTAGCTTCCATTCCCGCCAGCCGGCTACCCTCTCCGCCTCCCGAATTGCAAAAGTGCGCCGCCAGACCTCCGCTGCACAGGCCGCGCGAACTCCTAGTCCCGCCTCCCATTTTCCCCTTCCGGCCACGCCTTCCCTGCTTCCCCCCATCCCCTTCCCTGCTTCCCCCCATCCCCTTCCCTGCTTCCCCCCATCCCCTTCCCTGCTTCCCCCCTTCCGCTTCCCTGCTTCCCCCCATCCCCTTCCCTGCTTCCCCCCATCCCGTTCCTTGCTTCCCCCCATCCGGTACCCTATTTCCCCGTATCCCCTTCCCTGCTTCCCCCCATCCCCTTCCCTGCTTCCACCAATCCCCTTCCCTGCTTCCCCCCATTCCCTACCCTGTTTCCCCGTATCCCCTTCCCTGCTTCCCCCCATCCCTTTCTCTGCTTCCCCCCATCCCGTTCCCTGCTTCCCCCAATCCCCTTCCCCTGCTTCCCCCCATCACGTTCCCTCCTTCCCCCAATCCCCTTCCCCTGCTTCCCCCCATCCCGTTCCCTGCTTCCCCCCATCCCCTTCCCTGCTTCCCCCCATCCCGTTCCTTGCTTCCCCCAATCCCCTTCCCTGCTTCCCCCTTTCTCCCTGTCCCCTTCTCCCTGTTCCCTGTCTCTGTGTTAACCGTTTCACTGAACCTGCTTTTCCCCACCCTCTGCACTGCTTGCTCCCTACCCCTGCCCTGCTTCACATCAGTCTCTGCCCTGCCTTCACCCCATCCCCTTCGCTCCCTTCCCCTCATCCTCTGCCCTGCCTTCCGTCCATTCTCTGCCCTGCCGCCCCCCACCCTCTGCCCTTGCGTCTCCCCACCCTCTGTTCTGCTTCCTTCATCCTGGCCCACCTTACCACCTGCCCACCTTCCCTTCTCATCTGCGCGCAGGTGTGACAGAAGGTGCACGTGGCGCGGAGCATGTTGGAGTAGTGGTTTGATCACTGATAATGCCAACTTACGCCCCGTCGTCGCCAACGGCGATCTCTACTCAGCGTGCAGGAACACGCGCATGATCAATTTCTTCGACGACTAAGTTCCCCGGGCACAAGTGATGAGCGCCTCTCTATCGTGCAAACGCCCCTCCCTGCCGCAATGCTGCCCGCTCTTGTGCCAGCCACCTGCTGCCCACGACTTCCCCACACCATGTGCATTTCAACATGCCAGTGCTTCCCCCCATCCCCTTCCCTTGCTTTCCCTTCGTCCCCTCCCCTGCTTCCCCGCATCCCCTGGCCTGGTTACCCCCATCACCTCCCCTGATTCCCCCCATCCCCTGCAATGCTTCCCCCCATCCCCTTCCCTGCTTCCCCCCATTCCTTCCCTCACTCACTCATTCCTTCCCACCCTCACTCTTTCGTTGCCACCCTAACGGATTTCTTCCCACCCTCTCTCATTCCTTCCCATCCTTTCTCATGCAACTCACCTCCTCCCCCACCATCCTCATAACATATCACCTGCCTTCTCCCCCAGACTCCACCCACCTGCCCTCCCCATCCCTGCCTTTCCTCCCTGCCCTGTCCTTCCCTTCCCCATCCCTTCCTTTTCATGCCCTCCCCTTCCCCCTCACTCCTCACCTTCTACCCTGTTGTTCCCATGCGTGTGCATCCATCTATTTCACCAAACATGCTTTCATCATGTGCGCTTGCTTGTATTCCCTTGCCATTGTTCCGTTGCACCTCACACCACCTCCCCCATGTTTCTTCATGCAATTCTATCTTCCTGTCTTCCCTAATTTTCTTCCTGTCTTCCCTAATTTTCAGTGGTGAAGCAGAGGAGCAACAGTTGCAAGCTGAGGCGCCGTCAGCAGGGACGTCGCTAGTCAAAAAGGCTGTCTTAGTATCAGACAAAGGTTCTAGCCTTAATCTGACCATCAGACAGATTTGTTAGCCCTGTCTGACCTTTCAGATGAATGTACTTTGAGAGGTCTGTCGGTTCAGACAATGTTTAAATACTAGACAATACTAGCTAAAATATGTGTGCTAGATGTTAAATCTACTCAGTGTCGCTACCAGATTCACTAGAACTAACAGAGCAAGAATCCTCGTCATCATCCTCTGATTCTACGACTACTTGACGCTTCTTCCTCCTCCACACGGGAATGAGTGCCTCCTCGGCGGCCACTTTTTCTCTCTCCCTCGCCGCTGCCGACTCTGCTTCACGCGCAGCTCTTGAGGCTGCGGCTGCTGCTGCTTTCGATGCTGCGGCTGCTGCTGCTTGAGCCGCCACCTTCGCACGCTTTGCCCGCTTCACAGAGCGCCCTGCCTGTGCCATCACGACCTCCTTAGCTGGCCGGCGCTTCTTGCTCGCGTGCCACACCGTCATGATCCCCTGCGGCTCCAGCTCGTAATCAAGCAACGACACCGTCATCAGCTCCCCGAGGGTTGCATCGCAGAGGTTGCCGCGAATCCAACTCTTGATGACGTTCTGCCGGCTAAACCCCCGCTCGCACTCAACTGTGCTGAGCGGGAGCACGGCCACTGCCATCCACAGCCTGACGAGGTTCGGGTAGGCTGCGGTCCAGTCGTCGCTCGTAAGCATGTGCTTCAAGCTGTCGTGGAACGAGAGGTCCTCATGGTGGGCAGCGAGGATGCTGGTGAAACTCCACAACTCCTTCTTTGCCTTGCCCCAGTCGACGCCTGTTGATCCAAATCATAGGGAGGAGATAGACACAAAGGCGTCATATATCAGACGTGGGATAACGTATTTAGTGTCAACATCACCCAGTGGCACGTCTTTGACTCACCCGGAAGTGTGTCAGGATCACCCGGCTTCTTCTTGAACAGATTTATCAGAGACTCAAGCCACTGAGGAAACCTGCTTTCGCGCTTCGCCCGAGAGCTAGGGTAAGCGCTCTGGCGGAACAGCCGAGCGCCTTTCAGGGCAGAGAGGTCCTGCATCCGCTCGGTGAGGTTGGAGACGACTTTTGTGGCAAAGTCTTTGGCGAGTTTGATGCACGCCTGCAGGTCCGGTCCGCTGGTCTGCCCCTTCAGGTGCTTCTCGTGCAGCACAAACTTGTGGGTGGTGGGCGTCCCGTCCGCATCAACACCGTCCACTTCCACTTCGCGCTTCTTCACGTTCGAATGAGCTTGCAGGAACTTTGCAAGTCTGCCGCTGTTGTCTCCGAAAGTCTCCTTGTAGTCGACGTAACGGCCGTTGAGGGTGTTCACAGCGTGCTGTAGGGCTGGTTGTATGACCGTCACATCAACCTGTTTTATGGGAGGGACAAAAAACAACAACGGTTTTGGTTAAAACATGCTGGGATCAACGTGGGATGAATAACAACACAAGAGCCGTTCTGAACTCGTTACCTGACGCCGCTGAAACTTCAAGTTGAGGATGTTCAGCTCCTTCAATACATCCGCAAGGAAGTAAAGAAGAAACTGAAACTTGAAGCTTGTGACGATGTCGTACGTTTTCTTCTCGTACTCGTACAGGAGCAGGACCGCTGCTGGGAGCACCTCCGCGAATCGTTCAATGGCGTCTCCACGGGAGAGCCACCTGACACTGTGAATTCCCTGCAACTCGAGGTTGGCTTCTGATACCACCTCCTGCAGCTGCATGAATCGTGCGTGCTTCGGGCCGGATCGGCCAAGGAGATCTGCGACATGGCGTACAACCTTGTCGATGATCGCGAAGTCCGGGAAAGCTTCCGCTGCATCCTTCGCGGCCAAGGCCTCTCTGCCAATAAAGCACAGCAAAGTCAGAAAATCATATGGCAACTAAACTTCAGTGAAGGCAGGTTTTGTAAATTAACGCATACCTGTGCGCGATACAGTGACATGAGACCAAGTGTGGTACACGTGTTCGCAGCCGCGCCACCAAACCGGTTTTACCTCCCGTCATCACGCTGGCGCCGTCGGTGGAGATGCCAGAGAACCACATGAGATCTACTCCATTCCCTTCAAGGTGAGTCAGCAGGACCGCCATGAGGGACGCCGCGTCACACTTGTCGACGGACAAGTTGGCGAAGAACTCACAGACGACAACGCCGTGCTTGAGAAACGTGAGGTACACGATGAGATGTTTCCCGCGCCGCCTGTCGGTGCTCTCATCAAGTTGAATCCCAAGGAACGGACTCTCACGGATGTGTCGCAGTTGCTGCGCCTTCAGGTAGGAGACCATCGTCTCCATGAGCTGCTTGAAACCGTACCTGCCAGATCATCATACAGAGCGTGTTAGTTAAAAACTCTGACAATGTTTATGAATCGGAAGCTAAAACACAACTTACTTGCTCATGTACGTGCCGTGATCCTTCAATGGGAGATGCGGCGTCCCCATCTCTGCCATGAACTGAACGAGGGAAACAAAGAGGGCGATCGGAGCTTCAGACTTGCAGATGAAGTGCGCGATTCACCGTCTGAGGCTCCTGCTAGTGTGGTGGCAAAGACTGCTGGAGAACTCAGCTGCGACGGGGGTAGAAGAAGCACATCATTTCAGTGCTCATCCCATGGCGACGCGCCCCCTCTGGTTGACTGTGGCAGAACGTTGGTGCCACCCACGCCTCACGGTGGATGGCAGGCCACCTGCCAGCACGTATGCGCTGGCAGCATCGCCCCACCGTGCAAGGTCGTCTTCTTGTACGCGTGCGCTGCACCTCGGCAACTTCTGAGTCAGAAGTTGCCAGAGCCGTGTGGCAGTTACAGCCATTCTGAGCTGGCACAACCGAATTATAAATGCGCTATAAATGCCCCGCAACCCACAGTGCGTTGACGAGTGGGCCAGTTGACTCGTGGGCCAGTGGAACATAGGGACTGTGGGCCAGTGGGCACGGTTGTCAGTATCAGACGGAAAAAAACGCGCTGTCTGTCGAACCAGACGAACCGTATAAGCTTGTCTTAAATTTCAGATGAAAATAAAATGCAAATCTTACAGTTCAGATGAAATTTTAAACCCTGTCTTGAATCTAAGATGAACATACAAAATTGAGTCTTATTTGCAGACCATCAGACCATTTTCGTCTGCTATCGACGTCTCTGATTATGCTATTAGCTCCCCCCATGCTAGGCAGGGGATGCGATAGCATAGTTTTTGGATCGTTAGCTGTCACGCATTTATATCATATACGGGTATGCATGCATTTTAACATCTAACATTATGCATACTGAAGCATTTTTATCATCATCACATAATGCATTTATATCATTTGCATTATTATATTCAGTCGACCATGTATCATTATATTCAAGCAAGCATGTATTATTATATTCATTTAAGCATATGTGTACGATTCATAATATATTCATTTTGTCAGAATGAGGAATGGATGATGCATTGATGTTGGTTGGGGTACATATAGCTAACCCTAAGTTTTGTACCCCCTAAGACAAACCTCACTATAGGCTACAACATTTGACACACCCCCATAGCCTAAGTGAGGGGTGTCTAGCAGAACCAAACGAGTACGGTCACAAGACCAGTCCAAGAAACGAAGCTCAGGGTGGATCACAACGTCACCACACAGTCTGAGCACAAACAACAGTGGCCACAAGGCCAGTCCAAGAAGTAACAGAGGTATATAGAAAGCAAAGTAAACAGTACACTCAAGCCTAAGCAACACGAGAACCAGTGTCAACAAGGCCTAACTGCACACAGCACCTCTGGTGGTCACAAGGCGGAAGCGCCTTGGTGAAGATGTCTGCAGTGTTGGCCTCGGACTCCACAAACTCAAAGCGAGCCTGTCCACGCCTCTGCAACTCTCGCAGAAGAAAGTACCTGACGTTAATGTGCTTCACTCTGCTCTCCAGTCGTGGCTCTCGACAAAGGAGAATAGACGCCTTGTTGTCAGTGAACAAGGTCGGTGCAGAGCTCGGCCGCTCACCAAGGTCGGTGAGCAAGAAGGTCAACCAACGCAGCTCCTGTGCCGCCATGGCACCAGCGTAGATCTCAGCCTCAGCTGTAGAGGTCGAGACCGAAGAGGAGCGCGTGGACCGCCAGGAAACAGCTCCAGAACCCAGGCTGAAACAGTACCCCTGAGTAGACCTGTGAGTCTCAGCGTCGTCAGCGTAAGAGGAGTCACAGTGACCAGTAAGTACGACAGACTGCTGCCCTCCAAGAACTAGCCCCACGCCTGACGTCGTCGCTAGGTACTTCGCCACCCTCACAGCTGCTGTCCAGTGAACAGGACGGTGTCTCCCTGGCGCAACAAAGCGCGCAAGAACGCTGAGAGGGAAGGCGAGGTCCGGGCGAGTACAAGTCATCAGGTACATGAGGCAACCCACAAGCTCTGCGTAGGGACCACTAGGCTCGAACGGCTCGTCAGGAAAGGGTCCAGTGAGTCTGTGGTCAACAGCAAGAGGTGTGCGCTGTATTGTGGAGTGCTGAAGCCCGAACCGCTGAAGGACCTGCTGCACCATGTGCGACTGTGAAAGTGTAATGGTGCGAGCAGCTCTGTCCCTGGTGATCTGCAGGCCAAGGTAGTGGCGCAGCTCACCAAGATCAGTGCAGGTGTGTCTCTTCTGCAGTTCGGACTTCACGTGTGCCAAAGCAACCCTGTCAGGGGTGGCGAAAACAAGGTCGTCAACGTAGACCAGAACAAAGAAAGGTGTGGGGCCACGACGAACGAACAGCGACGGGTCAGCAGAAGACGGCTGGAACCCAAGGTCAGACAGGGTAGAACGCAGGGTGTCGTGCCACTCACGAGGAGCCTGACGAAGACCGTAAACCGGTCGCCTCAGCCTCCACTGGGTCCCAGGAGGGAAAGAGCCAGTGAAGGCAGAGGGACGACGCAACCAGACCTCCTCGTGAAGACTGCCCTGAAGGAAAGCAGTAGAGAAGTCGAGAGAGTGTAACTCGTAGTCTCTCTGTGCTGCTACGTGTAGTAACACCCGAAGAGTGGTCATCTTCGGGGTGGGCGCGAAGGTCTGAAAGAAGTCAACTCCCTCGCGCTGACTGAAACCTCTAGCCACGTAGCGCGCCTTGAAGACCGGAGGAGATCCCGGTGGCCGCTTCACCCTGTAGATCCACATGCCGTCGACTACGTTCGCCCCCGGAGGGGGAACCTCATCGACGTAGGTGCCTGTGGATCTGTAGGAGGCCATCTCTGCGTCCATGGCAGCTCTCCACTGAGAGGCCCAAGGCCCTGACACTGCCTCAGCGTAAGTGCGAGGAGTCGGAATGTCAAGGGCGTCGGGGTCACCCTCAGGGGCGAGGAGCATGGCACAGAGATGAGGGGAAGCGGCCGCCAGGAACTCTAGCTCAAACTGCCTGTCCTCTAGGGCGTCACAGCCAAGGGCAGACACACCCCCGACGGCCAGAGGACTGGAAGGAGGAGCTGCCACAAGAGCGGTGGCGAAGTCAAGGCGGCGGGTAGAGGCAAACTCAGTGACTGCGGCAGTAAGAGCGGACACAGAGGACACAGAGGCACGAGGGTGGGTAACAAGAGAGGCGAGAACACGAGAGAGAACAGGACGGTACGTGCGGTAGTAGTCAGTGACAGGAGAAGGAAGCGACACAGTGAGGGCCGACTCAGGAGGAGACGGAAGCACAGACGGAGACGGACGAGGTGGACGAGAACAAAGGAAGGCTGTACGAAGGTCAGTGAAGGGAACAGGAGACGAGGGACGAGCACGAGGGGAGCGACGAGAGGCCCAAGTCTGAGAAGGAGGAGGAGACAACGAAGACTGAGAACGAGGGAAAACAGCGGGAGAGGGGTCAGGAGGAGGAAGCGGAGGACCAGAGACGGGAGGAGAGGGGGAGGAGGAAGGAGAGGGAGACGGGAGACCAAGGGTCCGAAGACCCGAGACAGGAGGAGGAGACGGCAGCAGCTGCTGCTGCTGCTGCTTGCGTGCATGGTCGCAGATGGGATCTGTCCAAGACTACACGGCGTCATTTATGGGCTTCGCCGACCAAATCGATGACATGTCGGAAGCTGAGCGGTTGGATAAATACGTGAGCGGCCTTAAGTACGAGATACAGTTCGAAGTTCGCCGCAGCCGCCCGACATCGTTCCTCGAAGCAGTACGCGTGGCAGAGTCAACGGATGCGCTGATGCAGTACGCGAGAACGGCTTCCAGGGATGGGAGAGGTTTTCGTGGCCAGACCCATCGGGCCACAATCAACGCCGTCCATACACCCGACCGCCCTCCTAAGGGTCAGTGTTTCCGGTGTGGGAAGGTGGGTCACTGGAAGAACGAATGCAAGGAGAAAATGCCGCTGACAGAGAACGACAGGAAGGAGCAGGGAAATGGGAAGAGTCAGTAAGTAGCGGGCCCTTTACTGACTGTGCTCCGTCGCCCGAACACCACCATCCCCACCGAGTCGTGGTTCCGATTCATGCAATCGATCGCACTCGGCCGAATAACGGGGATAACCATGTGGATCACCCTGTGCTGGTCGCTGGCAAGGTGGGGAAACATCATTTGAAAATGTTCGTCGATGGAGGGGCCAGCCATAGCCTCTTCAACTTGGCGAGCGCAAAAAAATGCAACATGCAACTTGACAGGTGTCTGCCCGAAATCGACGCACGACTCGTGGATGGGACGCCTCTGGCGATAACGGAAGAAACACGGACGGTGCGGATCGAGTGCGGCGAAGATTTCGGCTTCAGCATGAAGTTCCTCGCGACGACGCTGGATGGCTGCGACGTGCTGCTGGGACGCGATTGGCTGCGACGACATAACCTCGTCATCGACCTGCACCCAACCTCGCTCGTCCGAGGTTTCCTCCTAGCTAGGCTAGCCTACATTAGTTCTCGCATTCATTGTATTCTCAGATTCATTCAGTCACAGTCTCGTTATTCGTTTACCTGCGCACTCTCTTTTACAACTCATAACAAAACTGCTCAACATGCATGGGAAGGGTGTTACTGTAGTTGACAAATTTTATTTTCATGATTTTATAAAAAAATATAGAAAATGAAAATAAAATTTGGCAAAATCGATCGTAAAGGGTTGCTTCGCAACCCAAAAAAAAAAAAAAAACAAGAGTCGACGAAGTCGTCTTAGGGTTGCGGAGCTTTTTTTATTCTCCTGTAATGATGTGTAATGATTGTATTTTCTGTCACATTTTTTTTCTTTGTTGTGTAGATGCAAACTATGTTATCTCAAAATTAGGTTTGATAGATTGCCAATGCTGAATGTTACCGTAGATGCAAATTTCTGTTATAGCCATTCGAAGTGGAAGAACATCTCAGTTTCTGTGTTCACATTTGAAAACAATACCATTTTGTATACTCTGCTTCAAAAGCGTACACAACTTGATTAAATCAGTTTCCATGTTCACATTTGGAAACAACACATTTTTGTCTGATCTGCTTCAAAAGGGCACACAACTTGAATTGGCTAAAATATTTTGTCACGAGTATTGAACCGGCGACCCTTGCCACTGATACTCGTTCACAAACATCTGCGCTACGCAAGCTACTTTAGCGTGTGACTAAATTTATAACATTGTAATGACTTTGGCGAAACTGAAACCAAGTAGGGTTTCGAGTTTCTCTTCCGTTCTGCCTCCCACCTACTTAGCCTAGTCAACAGAAGAAGGTACGTGGCTAGCAAGACTTAGTCTAGTTAATCCGTTGAGTATTTTCTCTTGCTTTCAACTTCTTCGAAGATTAAGATTAACATACTTTTTGCCGTTGTTAACGATTCTTGTTCTCAGTTATTGAGGCGTCATAGTTTTCCAGGCGTTACCGCAAGGTTTCTCAGAAGTTCTTCGACGTAGAATCATTCCTGGTATGTCGTCATTCTTTCTTCCTTGCTTTCCTCGTTCGTAGTGCTCTTAATGCCTCGTAATTTCTTTCGTTTGCTGCTCCATCCATCTTTTGCTTCACTTGTAGCATCCTTATGCTCGTACGCGAGTCTTTCTCCCCATGCAGCTCCTCCTCCTTGCCTTTTAAGTTCCTGCCTGTTTTCTGTCTACCGTTTGGTTCCACCGTCACATCTCGTGTCTTAAACTACTTCATAGTCGATGGATAAGTTCGGATCTGTTTTCTCTCCACCTTCTTTAATGTGTTGTTCCGTATATTTTCTATCAATCTGGTTGCAGCATATGCTCCTTTCATTCCATATCTATTACGTATTGTAGTTTCCAGTGTCCGTTCCCTATCACGCTCTTATCTCTTCCCTTCACCATATATCGCTTTCCATATTTATAGACTCTCCGGTCGTTGTTTTTCCCTCCCTTTCTCTTCCAGTCCCATGCTCGTTCCATTCTGAGCCGCCTTTCTGTTTCCTCCTTTTTTCCCTCAAAATCTGAAAGTCTTTTCCTTGTGTTATGTGCTTGTTACGTTATGCCTTATTGCAGATACTACTTTATAGGTGGGATCGGAAGAAGCATTTTGCACAAGTTGTAAATCAATCGTTTTACTATTTTTTATTCTTAATTATTGAGAGATTTTTTGCATTGTTGTTCATCGTGTTTCAGTTCATTGCATTAGTAATGCATGTCTGCATGTTTCAAAGGGAGAACTTATCGATCATTGTAGATTTCTCTTTGGAATTTGCAGATTGTATTGCTTCATGTGACAGTTGACTTTTACAACGTTTATACTATTGTCTTCCCCCCCATGCTAGGCTGGGGAAGCGGTAGTGTAGATGTTGGACTTGTTAACTGTGACGCATACCCCCCACTTTCGCCATAAAATGAAACATTCATCAAATTGTTTGATGAATGTGTTTCTGTTTTGAAGTAGTATGTGATGCAAAGTGAAACGAAAGAAAAATGCAATGATTGCGGTCGTTGTGTTTTTCCTATCTGTCTTTTGCGATTAAATAATTTTTTTAGCAGATGCGGAATGTATTCACGGATTTTTCTGTGGATATATTTCTGCCTCGGAATGAGAACGGAAAAAAGCCCGATTATTTCTTTAAAAATCTACTGTTTCCATTTTCCGGTTTCTCATGTAATCTTGATAACCGCAAAATTTACTAGAATAGTCTAGCACAATTCGAGAGTACCCTTATATCGAGTTGCTTTATATTTTTTGTTTGTTTTTTTTTTTCAATTGAAAATAAAATTCACTGAGAAAAAAAAAATCAATACAGGTCGAACGCAATAGGTTGCTCCGCAACCCAAAAAATCGTGCACCAATGAAAGCGAGGTATCACAGCGTTGCGTGTATCCATTTCAGTTTTGAGGATTACGATCGACAGCCGGGGGTAACCCAAAGGGGGCCATTCCCCCCTCCTTTACCATTTCAGTTTTGGGTGTCGTGAGCCAATGACAGCGAGGCATGATTGGACGGTTCGAAAACCGTGCAGACGCGGGACGGACGGAACCCAAGCGGCACAAAATGGCGGGAAGAGACGTCGCGAATATGCTGACGAAATGCGTAACGACTGATTACGAATTTGGTAACCCTTTTTGCGTCCGGACGGAAATAATGGAAAATGTTACACGCCCTAATTTTCTCACCAAGGGTTTGTCGTTAGTGTTGAGAACAACACCGCAACGCAGGTTCGGACCGATTTAAGTAACCACCTTTGGTTCAGCCGATTCACCAAAAAGACCAACACCAGACCTTCTGTGCATTATGTTCAGCCAGGCAACTCGGGTTTGGTGTAATTTGGGTCTCACACCAATCAGTACATTCCATAATGGTAATCAATGTAGAAAGAGGAGTACCACAGAGCTATCTAGAAACATGACCGAGATGGCCAGCATCCTCAAGGAGCACGTGGAACACACGTTATTTCTTTGTCCTACTGAGACGCTCTATGCGATAGCAGTCTACGGTGGTCGGAACGGGTTGCCCAGAAGCCATGAGAATCTGAGGTCGGGGTGAATGGATGGTGTACCGGTCTTGTCGAAGAGGAGGAAACGAAGTTTCTGAGCTCGCTTGATGCTGGAAGATATGCGTTGACGCTTCTTGGCAGATTGGCGTCTGCCTCTCCACATATAAATTTTGAAGGCGATGAGAAATTGAGCTAATATAACCTGCAGTATCTTGAAGATCGAGGAGGAGGAGTTGCGGTACTTGAGGTCGCATCGACTATTCCACAATGTCTTAACTGCAGCTCCCACTAGTAGGCTTCATGGGGGGGACTGTCCCACCCGTGATTGTATCGGGAAGAAGATGTGTTCGGCGGGGGTAGTTTGTCTGAGGTGGCGGTCATCGATTGTGCAGAGGGCCGAGATCACGTTTCCGGCGGAGGAGCATTCAAAGAAGATATGCGGAAGTGTCTCGACGACGGCAGCAGGGCACCGAGGGCAGACCCCTCAATCGTGAAAGTATTGGAAGCGTGATCCAGAGGGAAGGGTAAGCGTGTAGAGTCTGAAAAGGATGTCCCGTTGGCGGCTCGGCTGGTCTTTGAGATTAAGTCCTTAAGGCCTGGGGGAGGAGGGGGAAGGGTGAGGTCGCGGGTCCATCGGCTGAGGTGAGTAAGCGGTTGTGCTGAGTAGAGGAGACGTCGGATGTCGGCGAGGCTGGGGATGTCGTCCTGTAGAAGTTCTATCCTAGCTCCTAACCCTGCCCCTGTGTGAAGTGGCCCTGCAAGCCACCAATCCCTAACATGCACCTCTATGAGGTCCTGTAGACGGAAGAGTCCGGTGGTTGCCGAGGGACGGGCGATGCGATGGTTTGGCGATACAAGGTGTACTGTAGCCGAGACGAAGGAGGGGGGGATGTAGGCGACGACATGGACGACGAGATGCGAGATTGAGTAGTGGTCGTCCGAAAGCATGAACCAGTCTCCAGGGGAGGCAGACGAGACGTGTGGGGTTCGGACGACGGCCCACCAGGGACGTTTGATAGCCTAGATGAGCTCTGGGAGGATGCGAATTGCGTCGTCATTGGGAGCAAAACTCTTGTGCTGAGATGGGGCCGAAGTCAAAATTGGTGGTTCGGACAATGTGTCCAATGCGGAGCTGCCTCGTAAGCAGGAAACGCTCGTGTTGGCGGGTGCCAAAAGGCCGATTGTCAGGTTTGAGGAGCGAGCGGTTGAAGGCGAGAGGCTCGGTGAGGATGCATTGCATGCGTAGGGGGGGGCCATGGACTGCCAGGGGAAGGGAGAGGAGGACTTTTAGTTCGTCCAACGCTCGAGGGGAGATGAAGGTGGGAAGATATTTTCGTTTTAGGATGGCTTTATGGGAGAGCAGACCGTGTAGCCCAAAGGGGAACGGGGTCAGGGTACGGGCCACTTCCTCGGACGAGGTGGGTCCAAATCTGCGCAGGGCACACTGGATGGGGCAATCGCCCCAACCGCGCCATCTCGAAGGGAGTTGTATAGGAGGGCATTGGGGAGGAATTGTTGTGCGAGGCCGTCACTTTTATGTTTGGAGGACGAGAGGAAATTCCCGACTGATATGTCCATGCGTTTGATGGTGTCCGGTGGAGCTGGTTGGAAGCGTCCGGGATAGGAGATGACAGAGTTAAAAAAGATCGAGGAGAGAGATTTGCGGCACGTGACAGTGGCATGTAAGGTCGCCAGGAATTTGGCAGTGTTTTGTATACAAGCAAGAGCCTTAGTCCAGGTAGTGGATCTGGGATGTAGACGTTCAACATAAATTCCAAGGATGCGTTCTGCTTCGTCGGGGGCTCGAACAGGTATTGGCCCGGTGTGCACAAGGTCAGTGGGTTGAACGAAATAATGGAGCATTTGTTCCAGTTGGGGACCTCCCTAGACACGGATCCAAAAACGCCTAGGAGCATCACTGTGAGGCCGAGCTCTGTATCTGAGGTTAGGAAGAGAGTGGTATGTCAGAATGAACGGACTGGAATGACTGAACTAACAAGGAAGGCAGTACAAATAGTAAACCCTAGAGATCTGTACCCCATATGGTCTAACCCACTGTAGCCTAACAGCAACCAACACATATAATGTTTGACACACCCCCATAGGCAAAGTGGGGGAGACCTAGGGGTCACAAGACCAGTCAAGGCAAAGCAGGGCAAACAAGCTCAGGGTGGATCTCGAGGATTCCACACAAATTCCGAGCACAGACTAGTGGTCACAAGACCAGTTCACATGCAGGTTTATAACAGAGCAAGAGATACAGTGATCACAACCTAGCAAGAGTAAACATGCAGGTATATATATATATAGTGATCACAGAACAAGCAAAGTCAAGAGGTAAGCAAGTGAGGTCCAGTAGGCACAAGGCCTAGTAGAGTGCAGAAGCGCTGATGGTCACGAGGCTGAAGTGCCTTGGTGAACACATCAGCAGTGTTGGCCTCAGTGGCCACGTAGCGAATACAAAGCTGACCGCGCTGCTGTAGCTCACGAGCAAGGAAGTACCTCAGGGCGATGTGCTTCGTTCTGTGCTCCAGTCTGTGCTCCTCACACAAGGCAATGGCAGCCTTGTTGTCGACGTACAGTACTGGAGGAGAACGAGGCCGCTCTCCAAGGTCGGTCAGTAGGTAGGTCAGCCAGCGTAGCTCCTGGGCAGCCATGGCTGTAGCGTAGATCTCAGCCTCGCAACTGGAGCCGAGAACAGAAGACGAGCGTGTAGAGCGCCAAGAAACTGAGCCAGAGCCAAGGCTGAAGGTGTAACCCTGAGACGACCGCTGAGTGGCCTGGTCGTCTGCCCAAGAAGCGTCTGAGTGCCCTGTGAGAACAACTCGGTCTCGCCCTCCAAGCACAAGCCCCATGCCCGACGTACTGCACAAGTAGCGCAACACCCTCTTAGCGGCATCCATGTGCTCCTTCCTGTGACGGCCAGGAGCGACATAGCGTGCAAGGATGCTAAGAGGGTATGCAAGGTCAGGTCGAGTGCAGGTCATCAGGTACATGAGGCAGCCCACAAGCTCTGGATACGGGCCACTCGGCTCTACGGACTCATCCGAAGGCAGAGCTGAGAGCGAGTGACCGGTAGGCAGAGGAGTGGACTGAGGCGAGGAGTACGTGAAGCCGAAGCGCTGGAGAACCTGCTGCACCATGTGTGACTGAGTCAGGGTGATGGTGCGCCGTGCTCTGTCCCGGGTGATCCGCAAGCCAAGATAGCTTGTCAGCTCACCCAGGTCTGTGCACGTGTGTCTCCTCTGCAGCTCCGACTTCACGTAGGCGAGTCCTGCAGTGTCAGCAGTGGCAAAGACCAAGTCGTCGACGTACACGAGGATGTAGAACGGCGGCAGCGAAGTGTCGGTGCGCAGGAACAGCGACGGGTCAGCTGTAGAAGGCGCGAACCCAAGAGCCGCAAGTGTAGTCCTCAGTGTGTCGTGCCACTCACGCGGAGCCTGGCGGAGACCGTAGACCGGCCGCTGAAGCCTCCACTGGGTACCAGGAGGAAACGACCCAGTGAAGCCAGGTGGG
Organism: Closterium sp. Yama58-4; assembly: GCA_947470075.1. Lineage (NCBI taxonomy): Eukaryota > Viridiplantae > Streptophyta > Zygnematophyceae > Desmidiales > Closteriaceae > Closterium > Closterium sp. Yama58-4. The sequence continues at coordinate 97,902 of CANIUD010000480.1, forward strand.
CGGCGCAGCCAGATCTCCTCGTGCAGGCTGCCCTGCAAGAAAGCAGTGCTGAAGTCAAGTGAGTGAAGCTCGTAGTCGCGCTGAGCAGCTATGTGCAGCAGCACCCGAAGAGTGGTCATCTTCGGGGTGGGGGAGAAGGTCTGGAAGAAGTCAACTCCCTCTCGCTGACTGAAGCCTCGAGCCACGTAACGCGCCTTGAAGACAGGCGGAGAACCCGGCGGCCGCTTCACCCTGAAAATCCACATGCCACTGACGATGTTCGCCCCAGGAGGGGGAACCTCGTCGACGTAGGTGCGTGTGGACTTCCAGGAAGCCATCTCGGCGTCCATGGCTGTCTGCCACTGAGAGGAGTAGGGACCCGCCATCGCCTCAGCGTAAGTGCGCGGGGTCGGGATGTCTGGTGCATCCGGGTCTCCCTCAGGGGCAACTAGCATGGACACGAGATGGGGCAAAGCAGCAGCAAAGCACTGGAACTCCTCCTGCCTGTCCTCAAGGACGTCCGTGCCAAGAGCACACTCACCCCCGACGGACGGAGGACAGACAGACTCAGACTCAGACTCAGCAACAAGGCTAGCAGCGTAGTCTAGACGACAGGCAGCAGCAAAGTCAACCAACTCAGCGACCAGAGCAGACGCAACAGAGGACTCAAAGGTAGGGTCAGTGACAACAGTAGCAAGGAGACGCGTGACAGTAGGGTGCTCAGCACGATACCGGTCAGACTCAGGGTCCGGAACGTCAGGCAAAGAGGACGCAGGAGGAGACGGTAGAGGGACACGCTGAGGAGCAGTAGAGGGACGCAGAGTCATGTAGTGAGTGCCTGGGACAGGAGGAGGACGCTCACGACGGACACGACTACCAGTGCGAGCAGGACGAACAGGCGACGCAGGACGAGACTCAGGCTCACGACACTCTGTAAGACCTCCTGTGGGACCAGTGTAAGGAGAGGGAGCAGGGAGAGGCGAGGTAGGCTGTAACTGTGACTGCGGCAGGACAGGCGGGGGACACTCTACGGAGGGAGGAGGACAAGGAGGAGGAGCCTGCCCAAGAACCTGCTGAAGGAGCGGTACGAAGTACGGTCGCGGCCGCGCAGCGTCCCCAGAAGCAGAGGAGACTCCAGTGGCCGGGTCCTCAGTACCAGTAGGAGCGCCAGCGTCCGGGTCCACAGCACCAGTAGCAGCGCCACCGCTCGGGTCCTCAGCTCCAGCAGCAGCTCCACCGTCCGAGTCCTCAGCACCAGCAGCAGCTCCACCGTCCGGGTCCTCAGCTCCAGCAGCAGCTCCACCGTCCGAGTCCTCAGCACCAGCAGTAGCTCCACCGTCCGGGTCCTCAGCACCAGCAGCAGCTCCACCGCCCGGGTCCTCAGCTCCAGCAGCAGCTCCAACGTCCGAGTCCCCAGCACCAGCAGCAGCTCCACCAGGCGGGTCCGCAGCACCAGCAGTAGCTCCAACGTCCGGGTCCTCAGCACCAGCAGCAGCGCCACCCCCAGGGTCCGCAGCACCAGGAGCACCACTCCGAAGACTGCAGCGGCGTGTGTACCACTCGCGGATCTGCTGAATGGGGGGGAGCTCCTGGGTAGGAGGGGAAGTACCGGGACGAGCTCCAGCAGCACCTCTCCGGAGGCGGCAGTACTCGAGGTACCTCTCCTGCAGCTGCTGGGAGGAGAGGGCTCCTCCAGGTGTAGCACGCGCAGGCTCAGCACCCCCAGACTCAGCACCCCCAGACTCAGCACCCCCAGGCTCAGCACCTCCAGGCTCCGCACCTCCTGGCTCAGCACCCCCAGGCTCCGCACCCCCAGACTCAGCACTCCCAGGCTCAGCACCCCCAGACGCAGCACCCCCAGGCTCAGCACCCCCAGACGCAGCACCCCCAGGCTCAGCACCCCTAGCAGGACGAGAGTCAACAGCTACCTCGACAGGCTCACCCGGGTCTACCTGGGACACACCTGAGGGAGCGGCACCCTGAGGGGGGAGGGGGTCTGGTACATCAACACCTGGAGCGAGGAAGAGAGGCGGGGGGGGGAGCGGGGCAGTGCGGTAGGGGAAGAGGCGGTAGTAGGGGACGGACTCGTCAAAAGTGACGTCCTGAGAGGCCAGGACACGACGCGAGGTGGGGTGGTAGAACTGCCAGCCAGGGGCGTCCGGGACAAAGCCAAGGAAGACGCAGGGGACAGCGCGACGGGAGAGCTTGTCCGCGGACGTGTCGCGGACAAAAGCTCGGGATCCCCAGACCCGAAAACGCGACGCATCGCCAGCCTCTCCCGTCCAACGCAGTGTCGGAGAAGTCTCGGGCAAGGAGACACGGGGCCAGAGGTTGAGCTGATGCGCAGCGTATCGGACTGCAAATGGCCACAGAAAATGGGGGGCAGCCGCATGGCTCAAGGAGGTACGAGCGACCTCCATGACCAGACCAATGCGGCGCTCAGCAACCCCATTCTGCTGTGGAGAGGCCGGAAGCGTGTACGACTGCTCAATGCCCTCCTGCTGACAGAAGGCCTCCAATAGGCCAGAGGAAAACTCCCCACCTCTGTCAGAGTGCAGACGCAGGACAGGGAAGTCGGAGCGGAAACGCTCACGGAGCTGGAGACGAGATCTGCGGATCCAAGGGATCAAGACATCAGGGACGTCACCCTTGGCGCGCAAGGGGAAGACCGTGGTGTAGCGCGAGAAGTCGTCAACAACAATCAGGAAGTACCTCTCCTGACCCTGACCACGGACGCGGGCTGGGCCCCACACGTCCATGTGGAGCGTCTGCAAGGGAGCAGTCGTCGGGGGAAAGGAGGAGGAGTGAGGAGCGGCGCGCTGCCGTCCCTCGACACAGGGAATACAGGGAGGAGCAGGCGAGTCGGGAAGGGGAGGGAGCACCCTGGGAAGACCAGCAACAAGGTCCCGTTTGTGCATGGCCCGAAGGCGCTGCACAGATGGGTGACCAAGGCGGTGGTGCCAAAGGACAGTCTCATGCGTCAGAGAGCGACACGAGCAAGGGGCGGACAGCTGACCTGACGCAGACGCAGACGCGGACGCAGCTACCTGAGGGGACTCAGTGGTCAGTGTGTAAAGGTCCGACCCCGGCTCCCGAGTGAAGGTAGCCAGGTGGCGACCCGTCCGAGCACACGTGCAGTGTGTCACGCGCTCGTAGGCAGGAGTGAACTGGTGAACACCCCCGTCCTGGAGCGCACTACCTGCCACCAAGTTCGTAGAGAACGAGGGGAGGTAGAGACCTGACAGCGTGCCGGACGGGACCGCCGGACAAGGAAGGACAGTGGAGGAGGTCGCAATGACCGGACCCCCAGAGGGGTCAGCAAGGGAGACAGCAACTGGCCGAGCTAGTGGCTCAAGGACAGTGCGGTCACGAAAGAAGGAGCGAGAAGCACCTGAGTCCAGTGTGAAGGTGTGCAGTGCTGCAGTCGACTCAGTACCAGGGGGGACGGACGCACGAGCACCTAGGGCAGCAGCCTCACCAGGACCTGTGGGAGCAGACGCACTAGCACCTGGTGCGGCAGCCGGACTGGCCTGAATGCCCGGGTCGGGCGGAACACGCAAGTACTAAGCACCCTCTCCACTAATAGACATCGCATACATGGCAGTGAGAATAGCATCAAAGTCTAAAGCCCAAATATCAACACCCCTCTTTTCCAGATCAGCCCAGCGCGGCAGCTCAGTGGCAGCAGGAAACTGAGTGCGCCACGCGTCGTTAAGGCGCGCGAAGCAGCGCTGCGTGGGGTGCGGCCTCCCACACTGCTGGCCGCTGCGGTCACCTGTGCGAATGACGTACGTGCAGATAACGCTACGCTGCGCATACCACTCACGGGCGGCCTGAAGCGTCGGGGCGGGCTGCTGACTCTGCCCTCCGCCAGTGCCTCCACGACCACCACCCCCACCGCCGCCGCCCCGGCCACCTCCACCCCTGCCGCCGCCACGACCACCTCCGCCTCCGCTGCCGCCTCCACCACCACTCCCACCGCTGCTGTCTCCTCCCCCACTGCCGCCACCAGTCTCCCCAGCCGCGCCTCCACTCCCACCGCCTCCACCCCCACCTCCTCCGCCACCACCCCCACCCCTGCCCCCCTTGTTCCTGCGGCGCCCGCTCGAAGCAGACGCGGTCCCGACCTTCTCAGCACCAAGAAGGTCGACAGCAGCAGCAGAGGCGACAGAGGGGAGGAGGGGGGAAGGGGAACACCCCTCAAAGAACGGGGTGCGGGGGTCGCCACGAGAGGTGCCTACAGCGACGATGCTCGCCTCAGCTGCAAGCAGTTCCTTCTCGAGGAGGGCAACAGTGAGCTCAGTGGGGGAGCGAGAGAGGAAGTGGTCCCTGACTGCGCGCAGAGAGTCAGGGAGGCGGGTGACGATGTGGTAGAGAGTGATCCAGAGTGGGGGGGGGTTGCTAGTGAGAAACTCGGCAGGCATAGCAGCGCGAAAGCGGGCCTCACTAGTCTTAAGGTGGGTGATGAGGTCTGCGACAGTGTGAAAGGAGGCTAGGTCGGGGAACAGGTAGGGGAGAGTGAGGCGGCCTAGCGTGGCAGAAGCGGGTGAGGAGTAGCGGGCAACTACAGCGGTGTAGAGGTCCTTAGCAGTCTTGCACTGGCCGAAGTGCTCGCGTTCGTCTAGCGGCAGGGAGTTGCGAATAGCAAAGCGAGCATGCGCATCACGGGTCTGCCACTGGGAACGCAGAGTGCTGTCAGCAGTCGAGTCAGGGGCAGTGGCATGGCCTAGGGCGTGGTCGTACAGTGAGATATCTTCCTTGGCAGTGAGCTGTAGGAACAGGTGCAGGTCATCGAGCCAGGTTTCGAACTTCACTGGACGGCCCTCGGCATCGAAAGCTAGAACTGGCGGACTAGCCATAGTGACAGTAGCAGTAGGAGCAGTAGGAGTAGCAGTAGGATCAACAGGGCTGCTAGAACGGTCGACGCGGCTCGGTCGGGCGGCGCGGCTCGGTTCAGGTAGGGCGGCGCGGCTCGGTTCGGGTTGCGCGGCTGCGCGGAGCCGCTAAGAGGGGCGGGACGGGGTCGCGGGGGCCTCTAAGCGGGGCTCGACGGGGCCGTGGGGCCGCTAAGCGGGGCGCAGCGGGGTCGAGGGGCCGTGTGGTGGCGGGCGACGGGGCCGCGGGGCCTCTAAGCGGGGCTCGACGGGGCCGTGGGGCCGCTAAGCGGGGCGCAGCGGGGTCGAGGGGCCGTGTGGTGGCGGGCGACGGGGCCGCGGGGCCTCTAAGCGGGGCTCGACGGGGCCGTGGGGCCGCTAAGCGGGGCGCAGCGGGGTCGAGGGGCCGTGTGGTGGCGGGCGACGGGGCCGCGGGGCCTTTACACGGGGTGCGCGCGGGGTCGACGGGGCCGTAAGCGGGGCGCGCGCGGGTCGACGGGCCATGTGGTGGCGGACGACGGGGCCGCGGGGCCTCTACACGGGGTGCGCGTGGGGTCGACGGGGCCGTAAGCGGGGCGCGCGTGAGTTCGACGGGGCCGCGGGGCCACTAGGCGAGGCGCGACGGGGCCGCGGGGCCACTAGGCGAGGCGCGACGGGGCCGCGGGGCCTCTAAGCGGGGCGCGATCGACGGGGCCAGCGGGGCCGGGAAAAAAAAAAAAAAAAAAAAAGAAAGCGCTCGAGGGCGCTAAGGGGGGGAGGCGCTAAAGCGCACTCCGATAGTAGGGCGCACGAGGGCGCTAGTAGGTAGTAGGTAGTAGGTAGTGGTGGGCCCGAAGAGAAGTTAGGTCCTAGCGAAGGACCTGCTCTGAAACCATGTCAGAATGAACGGACTGGAATGACTGAACTAACAAGGAAGGCAGTACAAATAGTAAACCCTAGAGATCTGTACCCCATATGGTCTAACCCACTGTAGCCTAACAGCAACCAACACATATAATGTTTGACATGGTATCGTCCGCGTAACATGCCATGAGTCGGCGCTGAACGGGGGACAGAGCGAAGCCGGGGAGGAAGAGGGCCATATAGCGGTGAAAGATCTCAATGACACAGACGAAAAGTTGAGGCGCCAGAGGACAGCCTTGTCGGACGCCCGTACAGACGGGGAAGGTGAGGTCGAGCATGCTGTTGACCGAGATTCGTGTGTTCGTGTCGGAGTGCGATGCAGGGAGACCGAGGACTGCTAAGGCTTGGAGGACGAAAGGTCGATCGACGAGGTCGTAGGCCTTCCGAAAGTCCACCGTAAGAGCGAGAAGAGGGGCCGAAGTGAAGGCCGCCCAGTCCATGATGTCGAGGGTATCGTTGATTGTATCTCCGATTTTCCTGTTTTTAATGAAGGCGGTTTGTGATGGGTGGATGAGCTGGGGGAGAACGAGCTGAAGGCGGTTAGCCAGACATAGAGCGAGGACTTTGTAATCGGCGTTCATGAGGGTAATGGGGCGGAGATTATCTACTAACGAGGAGTCACCCCTTTTAGGGATAAGGATAGTGCATCCGGCCAGCATGGACGGAGGTAGGCGAGAGAGAGGCTGTGGTGGGGAGAGCAGGGAGTGGAAGGCTGGTGCAGATCGCGGAGAAAATTGCCGAAAGAGTTTCCCGGGAAGGCCGTCTGGGCCGTGGGTTTTTCCTCGAGACAGAGATAGCAGCACTTTTCCAATTCCAGCTAGGGAGAGTGGGGCGCTGAGTCGTAGGAGTAAGGGGTTCGGGATGGAGGAGGGGGGATGTGTTGCCAGAAGGAACTGTTTGGGGTGATGGGGTTGTTTCTGCTGTAGAGTGTCTGGAAGAAGTTAGAGCACATGTTGGTCACGGTGGGGAGGTGCGACGTCGTCTGCTTATTAGGTAAGGTCAGGGAGCTGATGATCGAGCCTTTGACCCGTGAGTTGAGGCCAGAGAGAAAGGAGGAAACTCCCATTTCTCTGTGCCCTTCCACTTTGAGCTTGGCCTTGAGCGCAATCTCGGAGGCTATTGCGGCTTCATACCTGGTCAGATGGAGTCTTGCTTGGTCAAGGCGCTTGGACTCGGCTTGAGTCTAGGGCGTGTACGCTGCATGTCGTTGTAGAGAGCCGATGGTATGTTCCAGATGTGCGATCGTGCCATCGACGCGGCGTCTCTCCTGGTTGGAAAAGCGTTTGAGGCTAAGGGTGAGGTCGAGCTTCCATCTGTCCTAGGCGCGGAAGGGGTGGATGGGAAGACTGCGAGAGTGGAGTCGATGATTTGTGAGACATGGGGGCGCATGAGTAGCTGCTGTCGGAGTCGCCATGGTCGAGGGGCAACTGTTGGGTTGATGAAGCTGAGCGAGCAGAGGGGGGCGTAGAGGTGGTCCGTGATTGCCGTGCGGGTTTGGATGTACGGACATGCAGCAAGACTGGATACGAAGGCCCGAGAGATGTATATCTTGTCGAGTCATGAGGAGGTGGGCGGCGTTGCAGTATTGTGACGCTGCCTCCCATAGAAGGAGAAGACGTCTGTCGGCGTGAGATAGAGTGCGTGAAAGGTGTCGACTAGTGCGTGGTTATCCGTGAGTTTGGCGAATGAAGCGCCCTCGCGCACCTCGAAGTCTTTGGGCGGGCAGTTTCTGTCGATGGGAAGGATTACCGAGTTGAAATCTCTGACAAGCATGGATGCAGTGGCAGCGGTTGGGGCTTCCAGTGCCAGGACGAGCGTGGTGGTCCACCACATCCAGCGTTCGTAGAACTGTGTGGGGGCGAAGATGGCGATAAGGCGGATTTGCTCCCGGAGAAAGTTGAGGTGTACAGTGATAGTTGCCACCGATGAGAGTTGGTCTCCTTGTGGTGCTGTCGGTAGAGAGTAGTGCTTGGGCGTGAGCGGAGGCGTGCCGTCGAAATTTTAAGTCAAGGTTGAGGAACCGTCGATGAGCCGGGTGTTGATGAGGATGACGAGGTCAGTGGGATTAGGAAGTCTTGCCAGCCACGACTTCAGCTCATCCATTTTGCGTTTCCCGTTGATTCCGTTCACGTTAATGCATAGGATGCCTAGGTGCGTTAACATGGCCATGCTATGGAGGCCACCGCACGGGAAGGCGTGTGTATCCACGGCCTGTGTGTTAGGGAGCTTTGCTGCGTGGTCGTGTAGGGCGGGTGGGGGGAAGGGCGAGGGATTGGCGCATTGTTCCAAGGCACGTGGTCAGCTTGGGGGAGGAGGTGCAGGGTGTTGTGCTGTGGCCATGTGCGTGAGGGGGATGTTCTTGTATTAGTGTATTTGCAAGCGATATGTCGTGGCCTGCACGGTGGGGAAGGTCGCTTAGGGCAGTGGGTTCTAGATAAAAGTATTGTGGGCGTAGTGTGTTTGTTGGGGAGGTGTACATTTAGCACGTAAGTGTGGTGAGTTGCGGGTTCCGTTGTTCTATGGAGGCGGATCCCGCTTCTGACTTTTCTGGCTCTTCTCCTTCGTGCGCAGGGGGTTCCATTACCGGTGAGGCTTTTATGTAAGGGTTCAGTTTTCCTCAATTGTGGGGGGGGGTGTCGTTTTAGAGTTGGTGGTCAGTGAGTCTGCGGGGTCGAGTTTTATTGAAATTTTCATTGCATAGCAACTCAGACCTAACCAGCAAAGGCATCGATACAGGGAGCAGCATATGACACTTAGGCACAGGACATGTTCCTCAACTTCTTGAGGAAGTCCTCGAAACCCCCTTCCGTCATGAAGGAAGAGTAACTCTAGGTGAGGTACTTCTCCTTGGCTGCCTTGTTGTGTGCGTTGGCAAGCAGCTGGGCACAGTGCTGTGCAGATTCCATGTGCTGCAGTGCACTGTCGAGCGCTGGGCCGCATTCGAAGTTGCAGGCTACACAGGTCCATGGCTCGACGTCCAGGTCCGTGCCGATGAAGAGAAGCCCGAGGTCGGCACGGAAGGCGATGGGCGCGGTTCGGGCTCCAAGGTCGCTTCCTGTGGGTCGGGTTCAGTGGGGAAGGGCGGGAGCTGGGGAGGTGGAGAGGGGATATATGGGTTGTGGGAGAGAGGGGGGAGGAAGGGGGCGGTTTTGGGGGGAATCTGATTGGGAGGTAGCAGGATGGCGAAATGGGAAAGCAGTGGCGTAACGGGGGGTGGTTAGGAGGCAGGGGCGGGAGAGAGGGGGAGGGGCGGAGACTTTTATCATTTGCCTTCTGCAGCTGGGCAACAGTGAGTTGCGCCTTGTTGCTGAGCCGTCCCTTGCGCTTACAGGGGAAGATCGCGTGGTCCTCCACGCGGTGGTTACTTGCACAGATGGAGCAGACTTGGGTGGAGACATTGACGAGTATAGCCAGCTCGTTACCGCCGATGGGGATCAGGGCTGGGATGGTGCGGAACTCCGGGTCTGCCGTCAGCGAGATTGGGATTCCGGTGAAAATATTGAGGAAAACCCCATCGTAAGGGTCTTGCATGCGGTGGAAGGAGTTGATTCCCGCCAGCCAGCGGGGCACCAGGTACGCCAGCAAGTTTGATTCTTCAAAGCGGGCAGGAACCCGGCGCAGGGAGAGTACGGGGCCCCCTCCGCCTTGGCCGTGGTGAACTCAGGGTGGGGGTCGACGTACGGTTTGACCGAGATGGAACGTCCGGGGGCGAGCTCGATTGGGTGATTGTAGATAAGGAGGAACTCGTGGGCAGATTGTTCAGTAGGCCAGGAGAAACAGATCGTCGCATAGGACCGTCCGGCGAAGTGCATGGTTTCTCCGTTGGTGGGGCGGGCGTCAGGAACAAATCCACAGTCAAAGAGGGATGGCTTCAATTTCGCGAGGATTTTGGAAATGAGCGTGGCGCGGATGTCGTCAGCACTTGCCTCAGGGAAGAGCAGAGTAACCACAGAGTGGCTACTTGTCATGAGGATGGGGGGGGAGGGACAGAGTCGGGGGGGCCGGAGCCGGCTGACGAGAGGAGCACGGCAGCTCGGGTCCGGGGGGCGTCTCCACAGGCGAGATCGCCGTAGCGTTCGTTGAGCAGCAGGGCCAATCGGGGTTGAGGAGCTCGGAGCCGGGTGAACGGGATAAGCGACACTTGGAGCCGAGGCAAAGTCTACAGCGGCGGAGGCGCTCGTGCTGGTGGTCTGCATCACGGGCTTTTCGGGCGTGCCAGCAGGCCCTTCCATGACTCCAGAGGTGGCAGAAGCCGATTCGTCGGGAGAGCTGGGATCGGCGTCGACGCAGGGTTTCTGGGATGCAGGGAGTTCCGTGGGCAAATGGGTGAGCGGGAGGTTGGATCCAGCGGAGTCGTCCGGGAGGTCCATCGCTTCGAGATCCTCATCGGTGAGCTCCATTACTTCATCGAACTGCGGGACGTCAGCCATAGCAAGAGAGCGGAGGGGGAAGGCAGAGGTTGCGGGAACCAACGGGAGAACGAGTGCTGAAAGGAGCTGATGGTGGATAATAAGTAGCAACGAGCAGCATAGGGGGCGGAGCCTGGAACAGGCAAGGTACCGGAGGGAAGCGTCGAGGGAGCTCCTGGTGTTGCAAGGGTGGCGTAAGACTGGTGGAGAGGCAGAGGGGTGGCAATGGCAGCCTGCTTACCCAGAGAGAGTTGGCCGTATGCTTTTGTGCAAAAGGTGGCGGTGCATAAATGGTGCTCCAGCAGGGCTGCCAGCGCACCTTCTTGAGGCGTGGAGCAATTATGGTTACGATAATTCTCCAAGATGGGGGTACTTTCCCGTCTCGTACGGTGGGGCAGGGTATAAACCGATGAAACCAGAAGGTATGACAGGGGAGGAGTTTGGGCCGGTACGTAGAAATGTGTGTATTTTTCAGGTGAGGTAGCGAGCGGGCAGACACAGAGGGATAGTAGAGGACTTTATCGATGGTTCGAGTTCGCGGCGGCCTGTCGCATTTGTTGGCGGGAGGTGTGGAATGTGAAAGAATCCGCCTCTGTTTAGCTAGCGCCACAGAATTAACTTGGCGAGCTAGAGGCAGAGCCTAGGATCGATACGACGGGCTCGGAGCAACGACGCAATAGCACTTTGAATCACTGAAAACGCCCGAGAATTGAGAGAGAACTTGCTTATAATATGGAGATGGGTACACAAGTCTTGGAAGGCATTAAACTCTCTGTTTCCTCTCTGGAATTTATATCTAAAACATGCAATCTCAATTGTAACATCGAACCGCGCGCGACTCGCGGAAATTTGGACTTGGGACGTCGAATTTCCGCGACCTCCGCGCTCACATGTTCGGACCTTGCCGAGTTCATTTCAACACACCAAATGCGTGTGTTACACGAAGTGGTAGCGAGTGTAGCGAATGGTTCAAAACCTTCGCTAGAACTCTCGCTATTTTCGTGAGAGCTTGTGGGGCTGCCAAGTGTAGCCCCCACAAAGTTTCGGACCCAACCGGGTGAACTTTGGTTGCGTGGCGACGCGGACAATCCGCCGTCACCCCAACCTTCCGTGAAAACACCCCCCCTTGGTCCGAGTCAAGGGGGGTCTTAGCGTGGGGGGCAATCCCGTCCCCCACACTTCCAACACTCCCCCTTGCACCCCACGCACACCTAAGCATGCAAGCCTACCCTAGCACAACATGCATGAAGAGCATCTCTAGGCAATGGCTTCGTGAGGAAGTCCGCGGGTTGGGAGTTGGTCTTGATGTAACGAAGCTCGACTTCGTTGTCTTCAACGAGCTTGCGAATGAAGTGGTGGCGGATTTGAATATGCTTGGTCCTTCCGTGAAGGACCGAATTCTTGGCTAGGTCAATAGCGGCTTGGTTGTCCACATAGATGGGAGTGGGGCCTTCTTGTTTGTGCCCAAGCTCGGCAAGAAGACGCCTTAGCCAAACCGCTTCCGTACCACCACGAGTGAGCGCCACGTATTCCGCTTCGGTGGAGCTAAGTGCAATCAAGTTTTGGCGCTTGCTTTGCCAACTTATTGCACCTCCCACGAGGGTGAAGATATAGCCCGAGGTGCTTTGGCGGGTTGAAGGATCTCCCGCCCAATCCGCATCCGTGTAGCCTTGAAGCACCACGGGTCCCTTCTCGTAGTGCAACCCCATACGAGTGGTCCCCTTGATGTAGCGAAGGAGGCGTCGTGACGCTCGCACATGCTCGACCATGGGGTTGGAGACGACACGCCCAAGCACTCCAACGGGAAAGGAGAGGTCGGGTCGCGTGCTCACCGCGGCATACATGCACGACCCAACGACCGAGTGGAAGGTCTTGGCGCTCTCGGGATCCATCGGGTTCTCATCACTCACGGCCAAGGGATGAAACCCCGCTTCCATGGGTGTCGGTGTAGGCTTGCTCTCGATCATGCCGAAGCGATCCACCACACTCTCCAAGTACTTGTGTTGGTGGAGGGCGAGGGTCTTGTTCCCTCGATCACGATCGATGTGCATTCCTAGGTAGTGGGAGACGGCGCCGAGGTCACGCATGGAGAATTCGGCGGCAAGCTTCTCCTTCACGTCCGCTACAAGTGTCATGGAATCCGACACGAGGAGGAGGTCGTCGACGTAGAGGAGAAGAACGAGCTTCTTCTCGTCCTTGTTGAGCACGTAGAGCGCGTGGTCACACTCGCTCCGCACGAACCCCAATGAGAGCAAGTGATCGTCGATCCTCGTGTACCACGCACGAGGGCTTTGCTTGAGGCCGTAGATTGTGCGCTTGAGCTTGCATACGCGGTCGGAATCGTCGTCGAACCCGGGAGGTTGCTTCATGTACACCTCCTCCTTGAGACGACCGTAGAGAAACGCCGTCTTCACGTCGAGTTGTTCCACCTCCAAGTCGAGTGCTCCCGCCAACGCCAAGAGGGTGCGCAACGTAGCGGACTTAGCGACGGGAGCGAACGTCTCGTTGTAGTGAAGACCCTCTTTTTGAGTGTAGCCTTGCGCCACCAACCGCGCCTTGTACCGCTCCACTTCTCCGTTGGGGCCGAGCTTCTTCTTGAAGACCCAACGAGAGCCAACGAGGTAGGCGCCGGGAGGCATGGGGACAAGCTCGTAGACGTCGTTCGCCATGAGTGAATCGTACTCCTCTTGAAGCGCACGCTCCCATTCCGCCGCTTCCGCCGAGCTCATGGCGCCGTGGTAGGTGGACGGGGTGTCGGTGTACGCCTCAAGACACATAGCGTCTCCCCCTCCCTCATCGTCCCCCGCCACGAGAGAGTAGTTATCGAACTTGGAGTTGGGATGAGGGTTCCTTCGAGTGCGAGTGGATGCGAGGGTGGGAGTGATACGAGGAGGAGGAGACGAAGGGTCACGTTCCTTGGCATTTCCTTCATCCTCACTCACTCCAACCGCACCCGATCCATTCTCCCCCTCACTCGCACGAGGAGGAGGAGCCGTAGAAACATCATCCGCCTCATCCGCGGCATCCAAGGGTGGAGGGACGATGATGACCGAGGGCACGTTCGTAGACTTGGAGGGGAAGGTGTCTTCGTAGAACACCACGTCGCGCGACACCACGAGTTTCCCGTGCTCCAAGTCCCACACGCGCCACCCCTTGTGATCCGCGCTTGGACCCAAGTACATCGCCACCCGCGCCTTCGCCTCAAGCTTGGTCCGTGTAGCATCCGGGACATGGTAGTAGCACGTACACCCAAACGTGCGAAGGTCGGTGACGTCCGGCTTCGTACCGCTCCAAGCCTCAAGAGGCGTCTTGTTGGGCAACGCCTTGGTCACGCACCGATTGTGAATCCAAGTTGCCAACGTAACCGCCTCTCCCCACCAATGCTTCTCCGCGTGAGCATGGGAGAGGAGACTTCGTGCCGACTCCATAAGCGTGCGATTCAAGCGTTCGGCGGCTCCATTTTGTTGAGGCGTGTACGGCGTCGAGAACTCATGCGCGGTCCCACGCCCTTTCAACCAATCGCCGAGCTCCCGAGCGGTGTATTCGCCACCTCCATCCGAGCGAAAGCGCTTCACCTTGAAGCCGCTTTCCGTCTCCACATCCGCGACCCATTGCTTGATGGCGGTTGACGTGGCGTCCTTGGTCTTGAGAAGCCGAATCCAACACATCCGCGTCGCGTCGTCGAGGAGCGTGAGAACGTAGCGCGCGCCGCCCTTTGACGCGGGAGTGATCTGTCCACACAAGTCCGTGTGAACGAGCTTGAGAGGTTCGGTGGCGTTCGGCTTCGTGCTTGGTGGAAATGGCTTCCGTGCCATTTTTCCTTCAAGGCAACCGACACACTTCTCATCATCTCCACTCGAGCGCACAAACTCCAAGCCGTTGACAATCCCCTTCATTGCCATAGCTTGAATAGCGTCGTAGTGGAGGTGGCCAAATCGATTATGCCACGTTTTGAGAGTGGTTGTCGAGGTAGCCGCTTGTGTTAGAATACTAGGTAGTGGGGCCTAGGCTTAGTAGCCTAGGCCCACACTAGGAGGTAGGTGGGTGCGCTCTAGAACTAGGAGTTAGGGTTTACGAAGGAGAATTGGAATGAAGAATGATTGAGACTAGCAAGCAGCAGAACACACAAATAGCAAACCCTAAGGGGTTGTACTCACTATTGAGCACCCCACTGCAGGCTAGACAAATAACATTCTGACACACCCCCATAGCCAAAGTGGGGTGTAATCAGCAGAGCACACAAAGCAGTACAAGCTCAGGGTGGATCACGACGTCACCACACATTCTGAGCACAAGTTCAAGAACCAATAGTTTATAATTTATGAGCAAAGCTAGAGGCAGTCACAGAGGGTAGGTGAGGAGGAGGAGGGCTAGACTGTAGGTGGAGAGGAGATAAGAGGCGTCGGCTGAAGCTGCAGACACACGGGCAACAGGAGTCAAACTGGCTCAGTGGCTACCGGAACAAGCGCCCCGGACTACAGGAGTAACTGGCTCCGCGGCTAAGAAGAGCGGCAGACGAGCAACGGACCCACGGGCGACTGGCGCAGCTGGCTACGACTGGGCTACCGGAACAAGCGCCCCGGACTACAGGTGCTGCTGACGACAAGACGGCAGCCTCCGCTCAACCGCCCCCAACAGTCCCACACCCTTCGACACACACCCCTTGGTCCACCCTTAGCTCCACTCCCACATTACCCCCCTAGCGCCACTCCCTCGTCTCCCACACATCCACCCCCCCGCAGCGGCAGCTGCAGCAGTGGGAGACGGAGGAGAAGGAAGGGGCGACGCACACGGAGCACCCCCACACCCGCCACCCCCACACTCTCCTGTCCAGGGGACGCAGGGGGGGGGGGGGGGGGGGGGAGGGCCGGGGCGGGAGAGCGCACGAGGGCGCAGGCAACCGCGCGTGCCGAGCAACAGCGCGGAGCAGGTAGGGTAGAGCGCACGAAGGCGCGGGCAACCGCGCGTGCAGAGCAACAGCGCGGAGCAGGTAGGGTAGAGCGCACGAGGGCGCGGGCAACCGCGCGTGCAGAGCAACAGCGCGGAGCAGGTAGGGTAGAGCGCACGAGGGCGCGGGCAACCGCGCGTGCAGAGCAACAGCGCGGAGCAGGGCGCACGATGCACGAGGCACGAAGCACGAGGCACGAAGCACAAGGCACAAGGCACAAGGCACGAGGGCGCAGGTAGGTAGGTAGGTAGGTAGAGCGCACGAGGGCGCGGGCAACCGCGCGTGCAGAGCAACAGCGCGGAGCAGGGCGCACGATGCACGAGGCACGAGGCACGAGGCACGAAGCACGAGGCACGAAGCACAAGGCACAAGGCACAAGGCACGAGGGCGCAGGTAGGTAGGTAGGTAGGTAGAGCGCACGAGGGCGCGGGCAACCGCGCGTGCAGAGCAACAGCGCGGAGCAGGGCGCACGATGCACGAGGCACGAGGCACGAGGCACGAAGCACAAGGCACAAGGCACAAGGCACGAGGGCGCAGGTAGGTAGGTAGGTAGGTAGAACAAACGAACACAGGCAAAACAAACAAATACACGAGCAAGACGAACGAACACGGAGCGGGCTAGAAGCGACACATACAGCACGAGAGGAACAAGACTGCGGGTGACAGGAAAAGGAGGCGGCTGCACCGGGACCAGGAGCGGCGTCGCATGCAGCTGCAGGGTTGGCTGCTGCAGTGGCGGGCGGCTCCAGTGGCGGCTGCTGCTGTGGCGGGCGACTCCAGGGGCGGCCGCTGCAGTGGCGGGCGGCTCCAGGGGCGGCTGCTGCAGTGGCGGGCGGCTCCAGGGGCGGCTGCTGCAGTGGCGGGCGACTCCAGGGGCGGCTGCTCCAGGGGCGGCTGCTGCAGTTGCTGGCGGCTCCAGGGGCTGCGGTTGCAGCTGAAGGCTCTGGCGGCGGCTGCTGCTGCAGGCTCGGCGGCGGCAGCTGCTGCAGGCTCGGCGGCGGCAGCTGCTGCAGGTCGGCGGCGGCTGCTGCTGCAGGCTCTGACTGCGCCAGGGGCTGCTGCTGCAGGCCCGGCAGCGGCAACTGCTGCAGGTAGAGCGGCGGCTGCTGCTGTAGGCTCTGGCGGCGGCTGCTGCTGCAGGCTCTGGCGGCGGCTGCTGCTGCAGGCTCGGTGGCGGCAGCTGCTGCTGCAGGCCTGGCGGCGGCTGCTGCTGCAGGGCGGCGGCGGCTGCTGCTGCAGAGCGGCGGCGGCTGCTGCTGCTGGTAGAGCGGCGGCTGCTGCTGCAGGCTCTGGTGGCAGCTGCTGTTGCAGACTCTGGCGGCGGCTGCTGCTGCAGGCTCTGGCGGCGGCTGCTGCTGCAGGCCTGGCGGCGGCTGCTGCTGCAGGGCGGCGGCGGCTGCTGCTGCAGAGCGGCGGCGGCTGCTGCTGCTGGTAGAGCGGCGGCTGCTGCTGCAGGCTCTGGTGGCAGCTGCTGCTGCAGACTCTGGCGGCGGCTGCTGCTGCAGGCTCTGGCGGCGGCTGCTGCTGCAGGCCTGGCGGCGGCTGCTGCTGCAGGGCGGCGGCGGCTGCTGCTGCAGAGCGGCGGCGGCTGCTGCTGCTGGTAGAGCGGCGGTTGCTGATGCAGGTTCGGCGGCGGCAGCTGCTGCAGGGTCGGCGGCGGCCGCTGCTGCAAGTCTGGCGGCGGCTGCTGCTGCAGGCTCGGCGGCGGCAGCTGCTGCAGGTCGGCGGCGGCTGCTGCTGCAGGCTCGGCGGCGGCCGTTGATGCAGGATCGGCGGCGGCAGCTGCTGCAGGGTCGGCGGCGGCCGCTGCTGCAAGTCCGGCGGGGGGGAGCAGCGGGCGGGCCCCCTGAAGGCGCCGCGACGTGGGGAGCAGCGGGCGGGCCCCCTGAAGGCGCCGCGACGAGCAGGAGAGACGCCCCGCGGGTCCCGCACTGACGTCGCGACGAGCAGGGCGACACCACGCGGGTCCCGCACGGGCGTCGCGACGAGCAGGAGCAGCACCCAGGGGGCGCCGTGACGAGAAGGGGCGACGCCCCGCGGGTCCCGCACGGGCGTCGCGACGAGCAGGGCGACGCCGCGCGGGTCCCGCAGGGGCGTCGCGACGAGCAGGAGCAGCACCCAGGGGGGCGCCGCGACGAGAAGGGGCAACGCCCCGCGGGTCCCACAGGGGGCGCCGCGACGAGCAGCGGGGAGGGCAGCGCGCAGGCCCCCCCGAGGGCGCTTCGACGAACGGGAAAACCGCCGCGCGCCCCGAGCGCGCGGCGGGCAGAAAATGCAATGCCGCGCACCACGGGGCGCGCGGCGGATAGTACGACAGCGGAAGCATTTGGTGGGCCCGATGAACTAGGCGGCAGGATCTCGCCGGCTCTAGATACCATGTTAGAATACTAGGTAGTGGGGCCTAGGCTTAGTAGCCTAGGCCCACACTAGGAGGTAGGTGGGTGCGCTCTAGAACTAGGAGTTAGGGTTTACGAAGGAGAATTGGAATGAAGAATGATTGAGACTAGCAAGCAGCAGAACACACAAATAGCAAACCCTAAGGGGTTGTACTCACTATTGAGCACCCCACTGCAGGCTAGACAAATAACATTCTGACAGCTTGAGCCGTCGCCACACTTGGGAGGGCATCGAGCATGAAGAGTCCTCCCGTTTGGCGTGCCGTGCCGATGTGTACGCCATCCGCCGCGCTCAACGCCATCATGGTCCCTTCGATGTTCACACGCATCCCCTTGCGTGTGAGTTGAGAAACGGAGAGGAGGTTGGCGCCGAGCCCGGGAACCACCAAGACGTTCTTGATGGTGAGTGGACCGCCGTCCACCATGAGCCGCAAGTCGCCTTGTCCCGTGACGTCCAACGTGTCACGGTTGCCGAACATCACGCGCTTAACGGGAGCCTCCGTTGTCACGTTGTTGAGAAGCGTCGCACACGCCGTCATGTGTTGAGTAGCACCCGTATCGAGTATCCACGCGTCAACACCACCGACGCTCGTTCCACTTGCGACGAATACGAACTCCCGGTCGTTGTTGTCGCATGTCGCCACATGCGCACGCCGGTTGTCGTCGCTTGACGGCTTCCAATTTGCCGGCTTGACGGGACATTCGCGCCACCAATGTCCGGTCTTCTTGCAAAAACGACAAGCTCCGTCGCGCGTCCGAGCTCGATTGGCGTTGGCCGGTCCTCCTCGTGATGAGCTTGAGGCCACCGCGCTCCCGCTCGAGCTCCCGCGGTTGTTGCCGTCGTTGCGCCGCTTGAAGTGACTCGTCCCTTTCGCCTTCGCATCGCGAGAGAAGTGTGCCGCGCCAATTGCATCGCCATGCAATTTCGTGCGCCTCGCCTCTTCGTTGATGAGGCGTGCCACCACTTGCTCCTTCTTCCACGTGTCTTGCGTCCCATCCAACATCGTGATCACGGTTGACCACGCTTCACCGAGGCCCGCGAGGAGCGTCATGATCCAATCGTTGTCCTCCACGCTCGCGTCGAGTTCCACCAAGCGCTCGCCAAGCTCCTCCACGCGGTTGACGTACGCGCGCATTGACTCGCCGTCCCTCATCCGCACCGTGAAGAAGTCGAGGCGCGCTTGAAGCTTGCTATGAAGCGACTTGGAGACGTGCTCTCCTTCGAGTCGCTTCCACGCTTCACGAGTCGCGCCGTCACGGTCGATGCACGGACTCACAATCGGGACGAGTTGGAGGCTTAGCTTGGAGACAAGAAAGGCAAACGCCTTTTTGTCCTTACACACCCACGCTTCCTTCTCCGCGGTTGAAGCGTCCGACGTGGGCTTCGATGCCGACCCATCGAAGAAGCCCCACAAGTCGCGCTCCATCATATACACCTTGAGCTTGAAACGCCACGAGGAGAAATGCTCCCCGTTGAAAATCGGCACCGCGCTCAAGTCGACAACGTGCGGCGTTGTCGAGAAGTCCGCCGGGAGGGAAGGGGTCGTTGGCGCATTCGTCGTCGACGAATTATCGGAGGAACCCATGGCGTAGCAACGATTGAGCGAGCACTCCTAACCTAGCTCTCATACCATGAAAGAATCCGCCTCTGTTTAGCTAGCGCCACAGAATTAACTTGGCGAGCTAGAGGCAGAGCCTAGGATCGATACGACGGGCTCGGAGCAACGAAGCAGTAGCACTTTGAATCACTGAAAACGCCCGAGAATTGAGAGAGAACTTGCTTATAATATGGAGATGGGTACACAAGTCTTGGAAGGCATTAAACTCTCTGTTTCCTCTCTGGAATTTATATCTAAAACATGCAATCTCAATTGTAACATCGAACCGCGCGCGACTCGCGGAAATTTGGACTTGGGACGTCGAATTTCCGCGACCTCCGCGCTCACATGTTCGGACCTTGCCGAGTTCATTTCAACACACCAAATGCGTGTGTTACACGAAGTGGTAGCGAGTGTAGCGAATGGTTCAAAACCTTCGCTAGAACTCTCGCTATTTTCGTGAGAGCTTGTGGGGCTGCCAAGTGTAGCCCCCACAAAGTTTCGGACCCAACCGGGTGAACTTTGGTTGCGTGGCGACGCGGACAATCCGCCGTCACCCCAACCTTCCGTGAAAACACCCCCCCTTGGTCCGAGTCAAGGGGGGTCTTAGCGTGGGGGGCAATCCCGTCCCCCACACTTCCAACATAATGCTATCTCTGGGTGGAGAAGCGTGGTTCGCATGCGACGAGAGAGAGTAGGCAGACTGGTGAAAACAATTGCCAACATAGCTTGGGGGCATCATGAGGAGTGTGGTTTTGTTTGTCGGGTCATAGGGGCAAAGCAGTTCTCTGAATTATCGAGGGGTGGCCAAGTTGCTGGGAGCTGGCAGGCGTGATTGTTGCTGGGGACTGAGGGAAAAATGGGTGGCTGTTCGGGGGCACCGGGTGGCTACGATTGAGGCAAAGGAAAACAAGGAAAGCACCCAAAGCAAGCAAAACAAGGGGCTTGGTTGAGAACAACTTACCTTAAGTCGGGAGGGTCCGAGGGAGCGAAACCTGCATAATCTGCGGTTGGTGTGACTCTTACGCGACTTCAGGGGGAGCAAGGTAAGTTCGGGGTGGTCCCGGCCATTACGGCCAGAATGATGTGTTTGCGACATAGTCGGGGTGGTTGTGGTTGTAGATTTGGAAGAGAGACGAACCACCGTACTCATTCAACTAGTATTCTCCATATTAAGTTGTTTTTTGGGTGGAATATACCTTCGGGGCAGGTTTTCCTTTCCTGGTATCAAGCCCCTCCAGGGAGGTCTGACACAAATCTTAAAATTTGCCTCATGCCGGTCCATTCCACTAGTATCAAGCAGCCTGGCCTAAAGACGTGCAAAATTCAAACGACCAAACCAATTTTCCGCCCTTTGCGTGTTTCTAGCGATCGCGAAAAGGTGTAACGCGTAAGCGATTCCCCCCACAAATTTCGCCAGCACATAGGGTATTTGCCACAAGCCACCCCCATCTTTGATAGCGATTTTTAAAATCCCTTTTACTCATTCGAACGGGGTCTGGATACATGAGCATCGGAAACTAGAGTGTGGTGTTTGACAAAGCAGCGAGTTTAGCCGAACACGAAGACTTTTCCATTTTATGAGGATAGGTCTGGGTATTTCCCAAAATGCAGTGCGTCCAATTTCTATGCGGAAATTATTATTGCGTTTTAGTCAAACCGGGGTGACTACTCTGTGGGCGTAACCCTAAATACATCGTAATCGCTAGAACCGCCCAAATGGTCGACCATTTTGTTTGGTCGTTAGAATTTTACACGTCCTAAAAGAACGCCCTAATCTGGGCCATAGGGCTGTTTTTATTAGACTGGATACTCTTATTAGTCTAAGAATCCAGAAGGGTCACCCATTAGAGTTATTGTTCTAGGAGCCTTGATTGGTTGTATATAGCCTTGGACCTGTGTGTTATAGATTCCTGACACTACAGACGATACATGTGGTCCCTGAATGAGAATCGATAAAAGTTTCTTGGAAGTTTTCTGTAAGTACCCCCCATGTGTTTAATGATGAACTTCCTTGCCCCCATGTGATGAGGGCTGCATTTATGGAAATGTGACGTAATAACGACATGGGAACTCGCTGTGTTGTATGGCATTGATATACACGCCGCGGATACATTGTAAACGCAGTATAAAATTATTATTTGTGCTATAACCGTACCGTGCAATGCACAAGTGTTGGAAGCTATTGCTTGCAGTCATCAATCAATAACTCCCTATACTTTAGACCGAATTCATTGACGACTCGACGCGGGTTTTCCATTTGGCCCCATCTTCTTCAACGCTTTCTTGGACCCCAACAGCCGCAACTAATCTTGTCATTTGTTCATTTCGTCTGACTCTCATGTTCCTACACTCTCAGCTAAGGCACCAGGCCGACGACGATTCTCCACAGGGTGGCTCAGGTGAGCCACCCTTACCTCATCAACCTATAGAGAAACCACTGCTGGAGAGAGGTAAGGGTGCAGCGCACGGTCTAAGAAAATCCAACTCGAAGCATCGGATTCCGGCAATTACAGACTGAGTGAGGGGGAACATATAGTTGTTTACTTACATTTTTCCAAGCCGTCGTGTTTTGATTGGGTTTTTCACCCTAATGACCATGAAAATGTGCATGTATGTCCCTATTCGAGGTTCTCATTAAATCATCTCCACTTTGCCATGATGGATGCCTCCAAACTGGCTAGAGTAGATACGGACGGTGCTTCACTCATGATGGGTTTGGTGGCGTGGATGCGTGAGCGCGTCTTGTAACTAGTGTCCTATTATACCATTGTCACAGATGAATTTGTAGCTGCTTATGCTTTCGACTTTTTTATGTATACGCACAACTAATTTCTCCTATGCGATCCATAGGGAAGTTCTCGCCGTGAAAGACGTTGCGATAGTGATTCCAGACATTAACACGGTAGATAAGGTCGTGTGCACGCTGGGGACGGAACTTGAGCGTTTGTGCATTTGAAGTCAACGGTTCAAGTGTATGCAACGAGTCATTTACAACGCCAACTTGGAAGTACAAAGCGTTCACTGGCTATCAAGAGAAGATGCAGTGTGTCAAATGTGCAAGGTCCTCAGTGTGGCAATCGTTCTGGTGTACGAGGATACCACAAGGCTTACGATATTGTGACGAGCTAGAAGTTCTAGTTCCGCATGTTTTCCATCGCCGACATCCTCATCGGCATGAACGACCTCAACCGGTATTTCCAGAAGCGTGATATAAGCTGATTTTGGAACAGCGGCTCACTCCGTTCAGTTTTAAATACAATTTTCTTAACGTATATTTTGTTTGTATTTGTGGTGGCAAGTGGATGTGACAGAGATCACCAAGCCATCGGTCAGGAAACAGCGGATTTGCAGAACTGCTACTTGGAGAAGAAGGGGCAGTTCGATGGTGGAGGCAATGTCAAAATAGGAGCAGGGATGAATCAACTATGAGACTGTTGGGTACATATAGAAACCATAAAGGGGTTGTACCCCATTTTGGCTACCCCACTACAGCCTACATATTATACTACAGCATATATAGTTTGACACACCCCTATAGGCAAAGTGGGGGAGAACAAGGGGTCACAAGACCAGTCAAGAAAAGCAAAGCAAGCTCAGGGTGGATCACAACGTCACCACACACTCCAAGCACAAACAAAGGGCCACAAGGCCAGTTCACATGCAGAGGTATATATGCAACAACAACAATACAGTGATCACTACCTATCAAAAGTAAGCATACAGGTATATATATGTAGATCACAATACAAGCAAAGTCTACAGGAAGTGAGAAAACGTAGGCACTAGGCCTAGGGCAGTGCAGAAGCGCTGATGATCACCAGCCGGAAGGGCCTTGGTGAACACATCAGCTGTGTTGGCCCGGGTGGGCACGTGAGCGACACGAAGCTGACCACGCTGCTGCAACTCTCGAGCAAGAAAGTAACGCAGAGCGATGTGCTTCGTTCTGTGCTCCAGTCTGTGCTCCTAACACAAGGCAATGGCAGCCTTGTTGTCGACGTACAGAACTGGAGGAGAACGAGGCCGTAGGTGAGCCAACGTAACTCCTGTGCAGCCATGGCTGTGGCGTAGATCTCAGCCTCACAACTAGAGCTGAGAATAGAAGATGATCGTGTAGACCGCCAATAAACAGAGCCGGAGCCAAGGCTGAAGGTGTAACCCTGTGACGATCGCTGCGTAGCCAGGTCGTCAACCCAAGAAGCGTCTGAGTGCCCAGTGAGGACAACTAGTCTCCGTCCTCCAAGCACGAGCCCCATGCTCGATGTACTGCACAAGTAGCGCAACACCCTCTTAGCAGCCTCCATGTGCACCTTTCGGTGTCTACCAGGAGCCACGTAGCATGCCAGAAGGCCAAGAGGGTACGCAAGGTCAGGTCGAGTGCAGGTCATCAGGTACATGAGGCAGCCCACTAGCTCTGGGTACGGACCACTCGGCTCTACGGACTCGTTCGAAGGTGGAGCTGAGAGCGAGTGACATGTAGCCAGAGGAGTGGACTGTGGCGAGGACCAGGTGAAGCCGAAGCGCTGAAGGATCTGCTGCACCATGTGTGATTGAGTCAGTGTGATGGTGCGGCGTGCTCTGTCCCGGGTGATCTGCAAGCCAAGGTAACTGTGCAGCTCACCCAGGTCTGTGCACGTGTGTCTCTTCTGCAGCTCCGACTTCACCAGGGCAAGAGCCTCAGTGTCAGCAGTGGCAAAGACCAAGCCGTCGACGTACACGAGGATGTAGAAAGGCGGCAGCGAAGTGTCGGTGCGTAGAAACAGCGACGGGTCAGCTGTCGAAGGCGCAAACCCAAGAGCCGCACGTGTCGTCCTCAGTGTGTCGTGCCACTCACGAGGCGCCTGACGGAGACCGTAGACTGGCCAGCGGAGGCTCCACTGGGTACCAGGAGGGAACGACCCAGTGAAGCCAGGAGGGCGGCGCAGCCAGATCTCCTTGTGCAGACTGCCCTGTAAGAAGGCTGTGCTGAAGTCCAGAGAGTGAAGCTCGTAGTCACGCTGAGCGGCAACGTGCAGCAGTACCCGAAGAGTGGTCATCTTCGGGGTGGGGGAGAAGGTCTGGAAGAAGTCAATTCCCTCCCGCTGACTGAAGCCTCTAGCAACGTAACGAGCCTTGAAGACAGGGGGAGAACCCGGCGGCCGCTTCACCCTGAAAATCCACATCCCATCGACGATGTTCGCCCCAGGAGGGGGAATTTCATCGACGTAAGTGCCTGTGGACTTCCAGGATGCCATCTCTGCGTCCATGGCAGTCTGCCACTGAGAGGAGTACTCACCCGCAATCGCCTCAGCGTAAGAGCGCGGGGTCGGAATGTCTGGTGCATCCGGGTCTCCCTCAGGGGCAAGCAGCATGGCCACGAGATGAGGTACAGCAGCCGCAAGACACTCAAAGTCCTCGTGCCTGTCCTCAAGGACGTCCGTGCCAAGAGTACACTCACCCTTTGAAAAACAGTCGCGGCTGTGTCGTGCCACCAGCACAAGTCGCTCCAGCACCTCCAGCAGCTCCAGAACCTCCAGCTCCAGCGCCTCCAGCGCCAGCACCTCCAGCAGCTCCAGAACCTCTAGCGCCAGCACCTCCAGTACCAGCGCCACCAGCAGCAGCACCCCCAGAACCGGCACCTCCAGCCCCAGGGTCTCCAGCTCCAGTGCCTCCAGCAGCAGCACCCCCAGAACCGGCACCTCCAGCTCCTTGGTCTCCACCTCCAAGTGCGACATCACCAGCTCCAGGGCCTCCAGCTCCAGTGCCTCCAGCAGCAGCACCCCCAGAACCGGCACCTCCAGCTCCAGGTTCTTCAACCCCAGGGTCGACAGCAGCACCTCCAGGTCCAGCAGTACCTCCAGCCCCAGCAGCTCCAGTACCTCCAGTACGAGCACCTCCGGGACCAGCGGCTCCAGTAACTCCAGTAGACAAAGTACCGCCAGGCTCTGCACGCTCAGACTCGGCGCCCTCAGCTCCAGTGACGTCAGTAGAAGCGCCTCCAGTAGCAGAGTCACCAGCTCCAGGGCCGCCAACGCCAGCGCCTCCCGTAGCAGGGGCCCCAGCCCCAGCAGCGCGACCCTGACGGCTAACGTACCACTCACGCAGCTGCTGTGTGGAGATAGGTACACGCCGACGAGAGTGCTGCGGCGAGGCACCAGCGGAGCGACTACGTAGGCGGCCGCTCCAAGGGGACTTCTCACCAGCCGCCTCAGTACCCCCAGGCGCAGCACCCCCAGACTCAGCACCCCCAGGCTCAGCACCCCCAAGCTCAGCACCCCCAGGCTCAGCACCTCCAGGCTCCGCACCCCCAGGCTCAGCACCCCCAGGCTCCTCACGCTCAGGCTCAGCACCTCCAGGCTCTACACCCTCAAGCTCCGCACCCTCAGGCTCCGCACCCCCAGGCTCAGCACCCCTAGAGACAGCACCCCGAGCAGGACCACCCCCAGCAGGACCTGAGTAAAATGCAGCTTTTGTACTTCAGAAATTCCTAAAGCAACTATAAGCACTTGAAGCACCGGCTATGATTTTCTACCATTAACCCTTAAGCTTCAAAGTAGGACTGCGTTCAAGATTGAGCAATCAGAGTTACGTTTCTCTGGACTGCGTTTCAAGGAGGTTTCTTTTTCCAGGAAATGAGGGAGGCCAGATTCAGACATGTAACCACTACTATCCACGCAATGAATGTATATGGAACCAAATATGGGCCAGTTTCGATTGAAGTTAGAGCATGGCATCCAATCAATCGTTCTGAAGCGAGGATGACGGCGGCTTCCATTTGGCCTACGCCCGTCGAGCCGACCGTTGGCTTGTCTTGAAGGCTCGAAAAATAAGGGTGTGTAAGATCCCCGTGCACACGTTTTGGCTGAATTTTGTCGACCATTTTGGTCGACAAAGCTTTCGCGAAGGTCGACAGATTAGTCGTCACCAGGTCGACAAATTTTCGGCCAACTCAGTGTGGCCTCCAAATCTGACACGGTTTTGCTGGCCGCTGTAACAGAGGTGGAAGATTTCGGTTTGTCCTTTTTTACGACTTGGTGCGACGATGTCGCACACATGAATACGATGTCGCAATTTCACTGTAGCAGCGTATGCGACTTCGTTTCTCACTGTAGACAGCTGCTGTCGACAGCATGGCCGATTTGAAGTCGACCACGCGTCGGAAAAGAGTCGACTAGTTTTCCGGCCATCAAATCACAAATTTGATGGTTGAAATTGACGAGATTCGCAAACCGATCACGAAATGGTTACTTTCGCTACGGCCACCTAATTTTGATGGCCGATTCTGTGTGCACGGGGATCTTACACGCCCTAAGCGTGTACAGAAGCACTCGTTAGTAGAACCACAATTTTCCTCTCGTGCCGCCCACAGCTATGCACCCTTCCACCACCATCACCCGTCCCTCATCCCATCTTTGCTCAACATCTGTCCGTACTTACAGCATGCCACCATGCCCATGCCTCCCAAGCATCACCCAAACCAAACCAGAGCACGCCCTCTTGACCCCATCCTTCATCTCAACCTACTCCAATCGCCGCTTCATCCTACTCCACTAGCCGCTCTCCCACCAGATAAGGTCGTGGCGTGGTTCGTCTCGCCATCAGCTCATCCTCGTTTGGTCAGCGGCTCCTGCCACCATCATAGCAACTCCGCAGTGTGCAAGCAGCGCGAGCAAGTTCCCGCCTCTTGCCCTGCAATTGTCTGCCGTGCCTGGGGTCTTTAAGTCACCTACCGCAACCGCATCCCTGCAGCCGGTAGTCGGTAGGCGGTCGGAGCCTGCCGATTGGCGATTCGATTTTTGACAACGGGAATTGGCGATCGCGATAGACGCTAGGCGCTAGACGATTCGCGATACGCGATAGGCGGTAGGAGAGCAGGCGAGTAGGCGGGAGGCGAGTGGTGATCGGCGGGGGGCGGGGCGATGGAGGAGGAGGAGCAGCTGCACTGTCTGGGCACGCGGTGCTTCCAGTCGCCGCACGACACATACCGCCTGCCCACCTACTACGAAGTGCCGCTCATGCGCGGCGAGAAGGCGCCTGGCCGGGTGCGTGTGCCTCCAGCCCTCGTTTCGCGCCGCGTTCCCGCGGGTTTAACCGCGCGCCGCGTGGGCCTCGTCCCGCTGTCGCCGCGCGCCGTGCTGCGGGCCGCCACGATCGTCAAGTGAGCGCCGTGCGCGCGTAATCGTCGGGCGGCGCGCAGGTGGCGGTCTACCTCGTCGCGCCTACGCTCGCCTCTGCGGACGCAATTGGCCAACCGCCGTCGCAATTGGACTTACCTTCCTCGATCGATCGTGGAAATACTCGCTCCCTCACTCTCGCCTTCCCCTTCTCCTTCCCTTTCTCTCGCCCGCTCTCGTCAATCCTCTTTCGTCTGACCCTCCCCCTTCTCCCCTCCCCCTCTCCTTCTCCCTCCCTCCCCTCCGCGCCTTTCCCCGCCCGCCTTTCTTCCCCCCCTCCCCGCGCGTCTGTGCGGTGTGCGCGCAGGACTACCGGTGGATGGTGGGGGTGCGGCTGAAGAACGAGACGGGCGCGCGGCCGAAGAGGCACGTTCGCCTCGCCGCCTACCGCGCAGTTGCCCTGCCGCAGTGCCTCGGCCTCGGTACGCCCTCCGCTCTCCCCCCGTCTGCCGTCGCCCATCTGCCCGCCCGTTTTCTTTCGTCAGCATGCGCCAATTCCCCACCCTCCCTCCACGCGCTTTCCCCCTCATGCCCCGTGCGCGCTCCGTTCCCCGTTGCGCCGTGTTTGTTCCGCGGATTCCGCCACCTGATTCCGCCTTCCCGCGTCTTCCCCCTGCGCAGGCGACGACGGCAGGTGGAAGTGGCAGCACATCCCCCTGGCGCTACTCGCGGGCTTCAAGCTCACCGTCTCCGCCCTCCCCGCCGCCGCCACCGCCGCTGCCACCGGCAGCAACACTGGCGGGGCAAGCACGCAGGGGAAGGGGGGGGTGGGGGAAGCAGTGGGTGCGCGCGCGGGCGAGGAGAGTGGCCCTGGCACGGTGTGGTCGGCATCAGTGAGGCCGCATGTGCGCCTGCAAGTGCTGACGCCGCTGCTGGGCAAGATAGGTGAGGGACGCTGGGTGTGCAGCGCAGGCGCGGGCATGTCATGTTGCGCTGGATTCCTCTCCACTGCACTGCTGCCCCTCAGCCACCAGAACGGTTTTTCTTAGTTCTTCCCTAGCCTTCACGTTGAGCTTTTAATTCTTTCGTCCCGTATTCCTTGTTCCTTATTCCTTAATCCTTATTCCTTGTCCTCCCCACCTGTGTGCATCGTGGTCCCATGTGTGTGTGTGTGTGTGCGCGCGCGCCATGCCATGGAGCAGCACTGAAGCCGTCGCTGGACGTGTTGCCGCGTCCAGCGCTCTGCATCAAGCGCTCCTTCAACGTCGGCACCGCCAAGCTCTCGCTGCGCGCCAAGCTGCAGGTGCTCTCCCATGCCCTCCCATGCTCTCCCATGCTCTCCCATGCCCTCCCATGCCCTCCCATGCCCTCCCATGCCCTCCCATGCCCTCCCATGCCCTCCCATGCCCTCCCATGCCCTCCCATGCCCTCCCATGCCCTCCCATGCCCTCCCATGCCCTCCCATGCCCTCCCATGCCCTCCCATGCCCTCCCATGCCCTCCCATGCCCTCCCATGCCCTCCCATGCCCTCCCATGCCCTCCCATGCCCTCCCATGCCCTCCCATGCCCTCCCATGCCCTCCCATGCTCTCCCGTGCTCTCCCGTGCTCTCCCATGCCCTCCCATGCTCTCCCATGCTCTCCCATGCCCTCCCATGCCCTCCCATGCCCTCCCATGCCCTCCCATGCCCTCCCATGCCCTCCCATGCCCTCCCATGCCCTCCCATGCCCTCCCATGCCCTCCCATGCCCTCCCATGCCCTCCCATGCCCTCCCATGCCCTCCCATGCCCTCCCATGCCCTCCCATGCCCTCCCATGCCCTCCCATGCCCTCCCATGCCCTCCCATGCCCTCCCATGCCCTCCCATGCCCTCCCATGCCCTCCCATGCCCTCCCATGCCACAGCCACACTGGTGCGACCTGTCGTGGCTGGCACGGAGGGGGAACCATCGCACACTGCAAAGCCCGGGCCAGCTCATCATGTGCTCGCTCGCTTTGCACCTTGCACTTGTCGCCGCCCTGCCATGTTGCCATCTGCCCCATACTCGTGTCTTCTCCTCTGCCCAATGTTGCGTGTTGGTGTGTGTGTGTGTGTGTGTGTGTGTGTGTGTGTGTGTGTGTGTGTGTGTGTGTGTGTGTGTGTGTGTGTGTGTGTGTGTGTGTGTGTGTGTGTGTGTGTGTGTGTGTGCATGCGTGCGTGCGTGCGTGCGTGCGTGCGTGCGTGCGTGCGTGCGTGCGTGCGTGCGTGCGTGTGTTTGCGTGCATGGCATCAGGCGGAGGGCGATGCATGGCGCATGCGCCTGCCCTCATGGACCCTGCAGCTGGACTGGCGCCCGGCTGACTCGGTCAGACTAACCACACTCGTTGCCTGCACACCACACCACACCACACCACACCACACCACCCTCCCTCCCCCCTTTTTCCCCTCCACGTTCTTCTCTGCTTTCTTCTCACTGCTGCTTCGCATATGCAGTTTACTTGTAATCTAGCTCTGTATATTCCCTCGCGCCCTCCCTGATCCCTCTCCCTATCCTCTCACCTCTCCCCTCTTTCCTCTCTTCTCTCCCCTCTCCCCTCTCCGCTCTCACCTCTCCGCTCTCCGCTCTCGCCACTGCATGGGAGCAGGTGAGGGTGCAGAGGGAGGAGCAGCAGGAGGACGCCATAACGCTCAAGTACACCAAGGGCTTTAAGATCTCACGCGACTGCAGAGGGGTCAGCCGCTCTCCCGCTCCTTCATTCCTCCCTGCCCTCCCATTGCATTGCAATGGCATCTCCATTCTTGTTCCTTTTCACCCTCACTCTATCCTCACCGGCAGCTCTCTCATTCCTCTCTTTACCCTCTCCTTCTCCTCCTATACCGCCCTCGCCACCCTTCCCTGCGACCCCACGTGCCCCAACCCCACGTGCCCCAACCGCCATGTGCAGGTGGTATCAGGGCTGATGGAGCTGCCGTGCTGCATCTCCTCGTCGCATGCAGCGCCGCTCTTCTCCCTCTTCCCGCGCAAGTTCGGCCTTGAGTCACTGCGCCTCACACAAGTCATTGGCACCAGGGTACGAGTAGATGCCAGGGTACGAGTAGATGCCAGGGTACGAGGGTCCCTGCTATGCCATGCACGCCATCGCACCATGTTATGTGGTTCCTTTCACCCTTCCCCCCCACAACCCAATCCTCCTTCCCCCGTGCTTTCTTCCCCCGACCCCTTTCCCACCCCACCTTCCTTCCCACCACGTTTTCCCCCACCAACCCTTCTTCCCCCTACGCTTTCTCCCACCCTCCCTTTCCCCCCCACTCTTTCTCTCCCCATCCCTTCTTCCCCCGACCATTACTCACCCCCACACTTTCTCCTCTCCACCCCCCCAAATCTTCTTACCCCCACCTTTCCCCCCCTCACTCTTTCCCTTCCCCCCGCCAGGCTCCGCGGGACCCGCCGCTGTCAACGCGGAGGTACATGCGGGCGGCGCAGCACATAGGGCGCAGCGACGTCATCTCGGTGGTGCCGGGCCACTGGATCGACCCCGGCTTTGAGCCCGGCGCTCCGGGCGAGCGCGAATTCAACCTGGAGGTTCGTGCGTGCGTGCTGGTGGGTACATGGGCAAACGAGTCGCATAGACATTTGATTCGTTTCTTAACACTATCTTTTATTTTTCCTGTACTTCAAGTGAGTCAAGTAACATAAAATAAAGAAGGTTGATAGTTAATCAATGCGAGCATGAAGTGTCTTGTGGATGGAATGTTTTTGGAGTGTGGGGAGGGAAGGTCAACATTGAGAGTGGGTGTGCTTGGGGCCGGTCTAAGAAGAGCATTGGTTCCTGGTTTTGGGGGTTGGGGTTTTTTATTTTATGCTGTTGAATTGACTTCACCGGAGGAGAGCATGGTGCGGTGGGAGGAGAGGAGACAGGCATCCCTTGGTGTGTTTCATGACCTGATGGTTTCACTCCACTCAACTCATGCTGGCACGATTGCATCATTGCATGGTGGCATGGTGGCATGGTGGCATGGTGGCAGATGCATTGGAGAGGCAGTTGAGGAGCACGGGGTGGGATGTGTTGCGACCGGACAGGGATGCGCCCAATCTGCAGTGGGAGCAGTACCTCAACTGGGTCTCCAAGCAGGTATACCTCCCACCACCTGCCTCCACCCTCATTCCCTTCGCGCACTGCGAAGCATTCTCTATGCCACCCTGTGCTGCTGCTCTTGATCTCTCACACCGTTGATTCCTTGGCCTTTTCCTCTGCCATCTTGGGAAGCTGGCCTCTTTGTGTGTTATGCATTGATTGCTGCACGTGTTGCTGCACGTGTTGCTGCACGTGGTGCTGCATATGTGTGTGCATGAGCAGACGATGAGGGGAGTGCCGGTGATAGAGATTCACGGGCAGGGCTCCAATGCGGACTACAGGGGCTTTGTGCTGGGCGTCATAGGTGACAAGGACACGCCTCTCAACAAGGTACTGCTCCCTCCCTCCCACCCAACCACCGCTGCTGCACTAACACGTCCCCTTTCGCAACTGCCCGTCACATCACTACATGCTTATCACCGTCAGTCTGTGCTGCTGCTCGCCCCGCCCCCTCGTCCCTTGGCCCCGCCACACATGATTGCTCTTTCTCCTGAGCGCAGGAGCTGGCGCGCAAGTTTGGGCACTTTGCGATGGACTGGCGGGAGCTGGCAGTGCCGAGGCGGGGAGGCACCATCGTCGAGAGCTTCAACTCCGATGAGGTTCGCCTGCTGCTCTTTCTGCTGCCTCCGCTACCGCTGCTGCTTGCTGTTGCTGCCGCGCTTGCATGCCTGCACCCAACCCTGCCTGGAATGTGCCTGTTTGCAAGCCACATCATCTCCGGCATCACCTACGAATTACTGCAATCCCATGCTCCACTTTCTTTTCTGCTTCTTGAACCCTTCCCTCGTATCCTCTCCTCGAAATCCTTCTCCCCCCCTTGTCGTCTCCGCTGGTACCAGGTGCTACAAATGGCCCCGTGGCACCGGCAGTGGGCAGTGAGCCGCCTAGCCAACCGCATTGCGACATGTGTGGAGCGCGCCAGTGCGCCCAACAGGATGGCACGTGGCGTGGACGTGCCGGCATCGCTCCTCAGCGACACAGCCTATGACCGTGACCTCATTCCGGAGCCTGGTAGCCCTGTCGCCACACCCCGCTCCCCCTATGGCTCCAGCAGCAGCAGCAGCAGCGGCAGCAGCAGTGGGCGGTGCAGGTGGGCATCATTACAGTCACAGCAGGCTGTGGGCTGTGCCGGATATGGGGGATAGTATGGAGCGGCGGACACAGCAGCTTAGCAGCGGAGTAGAGAAGAAGCAGCAGGCGCCGCTGTGGAGGGGTATTGTGTGGCCGTGGCAGCGCAAGGTGCAGCAGCGGGAAGGGGGAAAGAGATTTAGCAGGAGTGATGGCCGATAATCTTGCAACGAGGCCCGTATCAAGCAAGGACGTGGTCGTGGTGTGGCATGTGATGTATGTTACATGGTATCCACGTAGTTGTGATAGTGTATGTGTTCAATAAAAGCTACATCTGCTGTCAACGCCCTTTTCATATCTGTAGCTGTGTTCTTGTACCAACACACGTACACAAGAGTTGCACTTGTCAGCATACCTTGGTTTGCAGCTGAAGGTCACGGCACGAACAACTTGAAGCGTAATAGTTGTGTGCAATGCAATTCAACAGATGAGCGAGGGCTTCCTTGTTGAAGCAAAATGACTACCTGTACTGTACGTATGGCCCCGGATATAAAGGAAGGCCAGGCCTCTGTGTGCTTTAGAGCGTATTCCTACGGGGCAACCTCGTATCAAGAATGAAATTGACTCATGTTTACGTTGTAAATGTCAAACAATACCTGTTCTATTACAATGTGTAGGCTGTAGTGGGGTAGCCAATATGGGGTACAACCCTTTTAGGGTTTCTATTTAACCCAACTCTCTCATAGTTCATTCATTCTAGCTTCTCATTTCTGCCATGGTTTCAGAGCAGTAGGTCTGTAGGACCGTATTTTTTTTGTTCGGGCCCACCATTCCGACTGCGGCTACCGTGACACCCCACTGCCCTACCCCGCGTCGCGCTGCCCCGTGCACGCCACCTGCGCGCTGCCCCTGCTGGCCGCGCGCCACTGTTGCAGCGCGCGTTTTTTCTAGCGCGCTGCCCCACCTGCGCCCGCGCGTTGCCCCGCCGGCTGCCCGTAGCCCCGCGCGTCGCCTACCCCTGCTGCGGCTACCTGATATGCCCCGCGCGCCACCCGTCGCGCTGCCCCGCAGCCCCGTGCGCCACCCGCCCTGCTGCCGCAGCCGCCCGCTACGCCCTGTCAGAATGTTATCTGTGTCTAGCCTGCAGTGGGGTACTCTATAGCGAGTACAGCCCAATTAGGGTTTCCTATATGTACTCAACTGCCTGCTAGTGCAAACCCCTCTTTCCTGTTCTAAGCTTTCGCCTGCTGTTTCTGACATGGTATCAGAGCAGGTCGACCCTCCTGGGTCGATCCTGTGGGTGGTCCCGCCCGATGCTTCCGCTGCTGTCCTGCCTATCGCATGCCCTAGGCGCGCGATGTTTCCTGCCTGCCGCGCGCGCAGGGCGCGCGGCGTTTTTTCTTCCCGCCGCGCGCTCGGGGCGCGCAGCAGTTTTCCGCACCGTCAACCCGCGCGTCGCCCCCCGTCGACTGTCGCGTCGCCCCCCGGGAGCCCGTCGCGTCGCCCCGCAGGCCTGCGCGTCGCCCCCGTTGCCCAGTTGCGGCGCCCTGGGGAGCCGCGCGCGGCCCCCGCTGCCCCGTCGCGACGCCATGGGGAGCCGCGCGCGGCCCCCCGCTGCCCCGTCGCGGCGCCCTGGGGAGCCGCGCGCGGCCCCCGCTGCCCCGTCGCGGCGCCCTGGGGAGCCGCGCGCCGTCGCCCCCGATGCTGCCCGCGCTCCTGCCCCGTACTCCCTGTGTTAGGGTTTCGGGGTGGCGAGTGTGGGGGTGGCGAGTATGGGGGTGACGGGTGTGTGCGCCGTCCCCTGCTCCTCCTCCTCCTCCGTCTCCGTCTGCTGCAGCTGCCGCTGAGGGGGGTGGATGTGTTGGAGCCGTCGGAGTGGTACGAGGGGGGTGGCGTGTGAGCGGTGCTAGGGGTACAGCAGGGAGTGTGTGAAAGGGGTGTGGGACAGCTGGGGGAGGTTGAGTGGAGGCAGCCGTCTTGTCGTCCGCAGCGCCTGTAGTTTGGGGCTCTGCGCCCGGTAGCCCAGAGAGCCTGCTGCGCCTGTCGCCCGTGGGTCCGTTGCTCCTGCCGCTCGTCTTAGCGCGGAGCCAGTTACTCCTGTAGTCCGGGGCTCTACGCCTGGTAGCCACAGTGTGCGCGCTCCTGTTGCCCGTGTGTCTGCAGCTTCAGCCATCGCCTCCCATCTTCTCGCCCCCACAGTTTCTCCTCCTCCTCACTTGCCCTCTGTGATAGCCTCTAGCTTTGCTTATCATTGTGAACTATTGCTCTGCCTGCTTATTGTGCTGATTACACCCCACTTTGGCTATGGGGGTGTGTCAGAATATTATTGTCTAGCCTGCAGTGGGGTACTCTATAGCGAGTACAGCCCAATTAGGGTTTCCTATATGTACTCAACTGCCTGCTAGTGCAAACCCCTATTTCCTGTTCTAAGCTTTCGCCTGCTGTTTCTGACACGCCCTACGCGAAGCCCGCTCTGCTGTCGCAGCCGCCCGTTACGCCCTGCGCGCAGCCCGGCCTGCTGCCCTGCCGGCCGCCTGCAGCCCCGCGTGCCGCCTGCCACAGCCGCGGCCGCCCGCTACGGCCAGCGCACCGCCCGCTCTGCTGCCCCGCCGGCCGCCTGCAGCCCCACGCGCCGCCTGACCCAGCCGCGCCCCCCCGCTACGCTCAGCGCGCCGCCCGCCCTGCAGCCCTGCACGCCGCCGCGGCCATCCGCTACGCCCAGCGCGCCGCCGCCCTGCTGCCCTGCCGGCCGCCTGCTGCTCCGCGCGCCGCCTGCCCTGCTGCCCCGTCGGCCGCCTGCTACCCCGCGCGCCGTCTGCCATTGCTTCGGCCGCCCGCTAGGCCCTGCGCGCCGCCTCTGCGCCTGCCTCTATTGCGGCCGCCCGCTTCAGCCCAGCGCGCCGCCCCTACTGCTGCTGCTTGCCTGCAATCACTCTGCTCTGCCAGTCCCGTGCTAGCAACTATGGCCACCCTTTGCGTTCTGTCGTTCGACACTGAGGGCCGCCCGATTGAGTTCGATACCTGGCTCGATGACTTGCTGCTGTTCCTGATAAGCGATAGGAAGGACAATGTCTCGCTCTTTGACCAAATGTCTGGTGCCTCAGTCGCTCCTCCTGCCACAGCTGAGCTTAGCGCCCGTTCCCAGTGGCAGACTCGTGACGCTGCTGCTCGCCTAGCCGTTCGCAACCACCTGCCGTTAGCCGAACGCGCTCACGCATTTTGGCGAGCACAAAACCTCTAAGGCCTTTTACGATGCTGTAGTTGCTCGATACTCCTCCCCTGCCACTGCTGCACTTAGCCGCCTCATGCTGCCCTACCTGTTTCCTGAGCTGTCCACCTTTGCCACAGTTGCCGATCTCATCACCCACCTTCGCACTAGTGACACTCGCCTTCGCGCCGCCCTCCCCAGAGAGTTCGCAGCTAAGAACCCGCCTCCGATGTACTGGACCCTCCACTTCATAGTGACTCGTCTCCCTGACTCTCTTCGCTCAGTCAGGGACCACTTTCTCGCTCGCTGTCCCACTGACCTCACTGTCGACCTCCTCGAGAAGGAGCACCTCCTTGCAGCAGAAAAGAGCATTGTCGCTGTAGGTGCTGCTCGTGGCGTTCCTCACACCCCCATCTTTGAGGGGTGCTCTCCCTCTCCCCTCGCCCCCTCCTTCGCTACTGCCGCTGCTTTTGACTTCCTTGGTGCTGAGTCTGTTGGTGCTGCTTCTGCTCCTAGTGGGAGGCGCCGCAGCGGCAAGGGCAAGGGAGCCAAGGGTAGCGGAGGTGGCACCGGGGGGGGGGGGGTGGTGGTGGAGGCGGTGGAGGAGGAGGAGGAGGCGGGGGGAGTGGTGGCGGGAGTGCTGGAGGGAGTGGTAGCGTCGGTAGCGGCGGTGGAGGCGGTGGC
Organism: Closterium sp. Yama58-4; assembly: GCA_947470075.1. Taxonomy (NCBI): domain Eukaryota; kingdom Viridiplantae; phylum Streptophyta; class Zygnematophyceae; order Desmidiales; family Closteriaceae; genus Closterium; species Closterium sp. Yama58-4. Next base: position 134,175 of record CANIUD010000480.1, read on the forward strand.
AGCGGAGGTGGCGGCGGCGGTGGCGGTCGGAGTGGAGGCGCTGGCGCTGGCCAGAGACAGCAGCAGCAGCAGCGTCCCCGTGAGGCTCTTACACCCCAGCAGCTTCGTGAGTGGCTTGCTCAGCGTGGGACGTTTGGGAGTAGTGGTTGCTGCCCGTATGTCATTCGCACAGGTGACCGCAAGGGTCAGACGTGCAACAAGTTTCACACCCAGCACCGCTGCTTCTCCCGCCTTGACGACGCCTGGCGTGAGGAGATGGGCGAGGAGGTTGAGCGCCCCCGCTGGCATGAGCTGCTTAGGGCTGGTGTAGACATCTTTGCTCTTGACTATGATGCTATCCTCACTGAACGAAATTATTGTCCACATGCTCATATTTTAAGACCTGAATGTGCATTAGTAGCTATTGTGTTTAAGCCTGCGGTCCTTAACATTTTTCTCGGATAGTCTATGCTTCGTCGGCTTTTCAATCGCCCTAACTATGTGCCGCTTGAGAGTGTCTCGAACGGTGGCGCCAGTGACACTGATGCCGTGTGTAGAAGCTATCGTTCCCGAGGCCGCCTCGGCGGATCTCGATTCACCTGAAACTATCGACCTTACGACTATCCGCGTGATTTGCTCTGGTAGCTTGCGCGGCTGACCAGGTTTCGCCGGGGACGGCACTAGCTCGTCGTACGTTTTCGGACTGAGGTGGCGAAGGAGCTCGTCATTGTCGGAAATTGAGCCGCTGGACTCCTCCTCCTTCCCCAATCTTCCTGGCCTCCCTCTGCACTCTCTTCACGTTAGCAGATTCCTCAGTTCCCTCTTCATGCCTTGAGTGGGTGCCCCTGCCTTTTCCACTTGAAAAGGTTCTAGCACCGTCCCTCGCTACTGAATCCCCCAACTCGGCTGACTGCCGGAAGAGCGGTGATGAAACCCCAAATAGCTTGCTAGGATTGGTCCTTCCACTTGGCGCAGGAAGAGTGATAGCGAAAAGATCTCTTTGCTTACAGAAGGAACATACAAGCAAGCAAATGCTACTGCTAGTGTTGCTTGCCTAAGTACTGCGGCTGGTTACCGTTGCGCTGCAACGGTTGCCTTAGATTCCGTCAGCCTGCCTCAGTTCCCGCTTTGGCGCTATTCGCCTCGGGTGTACGTCCATGTAATCCTACTCAATATAATCCTCTGTCATGCTTTTATATTGCTATTGCCTACGGACTATTATCCAATTAAATGCATGACAGCTGTCGGAAATTGAGCCGTTGGACTCCTCCTCCTTCCCCAATCTTCCTGGCCTCCCTCTGCACTCTCTTCACGTTAGCGGATTCCTCAGTTCCCTCTTCATGCCTTGAGTGGGTGCCCCTGCCTTTCCCACTTGCCCCCTCCTCGGCGTCTGCTCTGCCTGGTACCGCCGATGGACGTTTTGGCTAAAAGGCAGCTCCTTTACCTGCTTTCCCCCGCCTTCTGGGCCTGCCGTCGTTCGCTGGGGCCGGGCTCTCGCCACGTTCGTCTGATGGTCCCTCTTCTCTTGCCCCTTATCTCCCACCAGCACCACGACTCCCGAGTCCTTAACCTCTTTCACCCTCCACCTTTCCGTGCTGAGCCCAATGTCCAGCATGTCTTGCCTGGCCTTTTTGACATACACTTCTTCCCCTATCCCTAGCGGGGCACCCTTCTGCACCGCCTGTCTTTCCCTCCTCTTCTTGTAGCGCTGTGCGTCTCTGAGCTGGGCCACCTGCAGGTTCTCTAGCGCCGCTGGTAGCATCTCCCGCAGGTACCTTGCCCGTGCCTCGGCCAGCCCCACCCAGGCCTCGTCTGAACTCATGGTGACCACGTCAGTTAACACTCTAGGCGCGTCTATGGGCAGGATAGGCTCTCTACCCAGCAGCAGGTAGTAGGGAGAGAAGTCCTTTAGCGCCGCCTGCTTACTGAAACGGTACCCTGCGACCACCCAAGGGAGCCTCACGTCCCAGTCCCTCTTAAACTTTTCCCCGTAGGCTCTCAGCCCTTTCTTCACAGTCTGCACGAATCTCTCAGTGAGCCCGTCACTCTGCGGGTGGTACCGCGACGTCCGCCGGTGGGTGATACCGCTGGCTGTCAGTAAATTCTCGAATTCGCCCAGAAACTCCGTGCCCTGGTCAGTCAACACTTCTCCACAGGCCCCAAAGCGCGTCAGCACCTGGTCTTCGAATGCTTCCGCAATTCTGGCCGAGCTCTTGCTCGGCAACGCCCTCACCTCGACCCACTTACTGCCGTGCTCAATCATGATGAGGATGAACCGCTTTCCTCTCCTACTAAGCGGCATTTCTCCCGCCAAGTCTAGAGACCACCTGAACCCGATGCCTCTGATGGGTAGCGAGTGCAGCTCTTCCCTCCCTCTCTCTAGCTCGGCTTTATTCCTGCTGCATAGCTCGCAGGGGCCAACCCACGCTTTGATATCTCCCCTCATCCCTGCCCACCACCAGCCTGTCTCGATCAATTGGCTAGTACGCAGGCTCCCGTAGTGCCCCAGCTGCCGATGCACTTTGGCGATTATCCCTTCCCGCTCCTCTGGTCGCGGGACTAGCTTCCACCCTTCCTTCGTAGTCTTCTGTAGTTGGTCCTGGTACCACCGATAGTGCAGTCCCCGTGCTCTAGCCCTTTCACTCGCTGGTTCCGATTCCGAAGTCTTCCCTTGCACCCAGCGTAGAGTCTCTTCATCCTCCCAGATATCCTCCGCCCCTTTCTGCGCCTTCCTTTTGGCTCCTTCCCCGTCGATCTCTCTCGCCAATGCCACCAGGCACGCCTCTGGGCTCGAGGGAGGCGGGTTGCGAGAGAGCCCGTCTACATGCTGCAGGGTCTTCCCTGCCCGGTGTCGGATGGTGAACTCGTATTCTTGCAGCCTCATGGCCCATCGAGCATTCCTGCCCGTCAAGGCCTGGTTAGTCATCAGCCACGTGAGCGGCTGGTGATCAGTGACTAGCACAAACGGCCTCCCTTGTAAGTACACTCTGAAATGGGTAATGGCCCAGACCGCTGCGAGCCCCTCTCCTTCGTAGGAGCTGTAATTGGCTTCTGCAGGGTTGCAGCTCCGGCTCGCAAAGGCCACTACCATCTCCTGCCCGTCTCTCTCCTGACACAAAATCCCTCCCATGCCCGCGCTGCTCCAGTCAGTGTAAAGCACGAATGGGTCTTCCTTGCTGGGCAGGGTAAGGACAGTCCCGGTCTTTACAGCTTTGATGAGGGCCTTGAATGCCCCCTGCTCTTCCTCCCCCCACTGCCACGCTTGGTCTTCCCTCAGCAATCGGTTTAGCACGGATGAGGTGCGGCTGAAGTTGGGCACGAAATTCCGATAATAATTCAGAAACCCCAAGACCGCTCTCAACGTGCTTCGGTCCTTAGGGGCCGGGACCCGATCCAGCACTTCTACTTTCGCCTGCTGGATGCTCAGCTGCCCCCCTTGCACTTCAAAGCCTAGGTACTTGACCGTACTATTCCCGAAACTGCACTTCTTCGGATGGCAGGTCATTCCAGATGCTCGAATGGCGTCCAAGGTGTCGCTCACGTCCTTGACGTGCTGCTCCGCTGATGCGCTGAACACGACGACGTCGTCTATGTAACAGGCGGCAGCGGGCACATTTCTCAGCACCGAGTCCATCGCCCGCTGAAAGAGGGCGGGCGCGTTCTTCATGCCGAACGGCATGAACTTCCATTCGTAGAGCCCGTCCGGCCGGTGGAAAGCCGTCTTCTTCCGGTCCTCTTCTCTGATCGGGATTTAATTAAACCCCTGCCGGAGGTCCAGCGTACTAAACACTACCGCTCCGTGCAGCTGATCGAAGATCTCTTCGGCCGACTGGATGGGGTATCGATCGGCCACAGTCACCTTATTAAGCCCTCTATAGTCCCCGCACATTCTTCTTGCCGACACCTCTCCCGTGAGATCCTTTCGAGCGGCTACCACGGTGGCCGCCGCGTAGTCGCTGTCCGACGATTGGATGAGGCCAGCTGCTAACAGCTCCGCGCATTTCTCCCTGCAAATCTCCAAGTCTCCTGGGCTCATCCGTCGCTTCCTCTGGTATATGGGCACCTCCGTGTTCAGCTTCACCTGCATTTGGTGGGAGTTGCACTGTCCTAGTTCGTCTAAGGTGTAGGCGAACGTCTTCCTGTGCCCCTTCAGCACCTCCTGTAACGCCCGAGCCGTCTCTGCCCCCATTCCTGAGCCAATGGGCCACGGGTCCTCTGGTCTTCGCTCTTGGCTCTGCTTCTCAGCTGTACTGGTGCTCTCCCCATCTGGCGGCAGTATGCCGGGGTCTGATGACCCGTCCTCCGCTTCCATCGCCATGTAGGCCCATCCTTCCAGGATGCGAGCTTCCTGTTGTTCCTCGATGGCTCTCAGCTGGCGCTTCCGCTGCTCCGCTTCCTTGTCCTCATGGTACAGCTCGCTGACTTCTATGCCGCGCTGGAGCTCCTTCCGCTTCAGATGCATGCGGATGGTCTCCACGAGCCATGCCATGACGTTGAGGTCCATGGCTCTGCCTATCGCCGCCCTCCTCTGAGGCTCGGTCACTCGAGGATGCGCAGTCGCTCCCGGCATATGGCCCATGACCAGCTCCCGCTCCTCCGCCGTTGGTTGCTCCCACTTCTTCCCGAGGACATCATAGATCATCCCCGGCCCGGGCAGATCTCCCTCCATCACGAAGCCATAGGCGTCCACATACGACACGAGAGTCGGCAACGCCTGTCTCGGCTTCCCAGGCATGTTGCATTGGTACTGGGATAGGTGGTCAGGTGCGGTGACTGGCGCTGGCAGACGGTTGGGGCCTAGGATGTCACTGACTAACCTCGGTTCTGGCCGCTGCATCTGCGCCAGCGAGTGCCGTAAGCTTGCCTCCGAGATCCCGTTTTGCTAGTACCGTCTGGGCCGGTGCGCCCTGGAACCCAGTTGAGCCGCATCGACAGCTATCCCTCGGCCAACTGCAGCTTCGACTTCTGCGAACGCTCTTCGCACGTGCTCTCGCCGATCGTCCGTGAAGTCCACATTCTCCAGTATGTATAACACTTCCCCTTGCTTCGCTTGCACCATCTCCAATATCCGCTTCAAGTCTCTAAAGGAGGCTCCACGGATGTCTTCCATCCCCATCCCCTCGCCGGCCCGGGAATAACCCTGGACTTCCCAGCCCGCCACGATGACGTCGATTTGCCCCCACTTCTCTAGTTTCTCCTCCGTGATATCTCGCACGTCATCCACCACTTCTTCGTCCTCGGCGGGTAAGGCGGACTCCGCGAGCTGATCGGGGTATTCGGCCAGCAACAGCCTGGCGTGGTGCTAAGCCATCCGCCGCACTACCGGATCCCTCTCAACGTGGATCCACTTCCGCACCCTGCAACCCGCACGCAAAGCCGCTGCCAATCCCGTACCAATGCGTCCGTACAGCTCCATGATACACACCGCTCCTTCCAGGGTCCAGAGCCGAGTCACTCTCTCTTTCAGTGAAGTCGGCTCGCGCCCTTGCCTCCTCCGTTCCATCCTCCGCTCGTACTCCTCTGCATACCTCTCCCAACTCCAGTCGTCCAGCACCGGCCCCAGGTCGGACGCCCGCGCCCCATAGGCCTCCCGTGGCTCTTGCTTCACAAATTTCACCGGCAGGGTACCTACAGCGCTCGAGGCATCCCAGTACTGCACGCGATACAGCACTTTCTCCTGCCAGGTGCAAATGGTGGCGCCGACTCGGTAGAGCAGGTCCATACCGACTAGCGCGTCGTAATCCTCGGACTCGGACACACCGCACGTCACACGGATACAACATTCCGTGTCAGTCCCCGGGAGCAATACAATCTCGATGGGCCGTACCGTCCTCGGCATCCATTTCGGCTCCCCTCCTTCGGCCGTCATGAGTAAGATGCCCCTTTGCACGAGCCTCCCGGGCAGGTCCAGCTTCAGTTGACGCGCTAGTCCCTTCCCAATCAGCACGTGGTGCGCCCCGGTGTCTATAATAGCCTGTCCCACTGGCAACCCCCCCACCGTCAGGCTCCCTTTCTCTGCTATCAGTACGGACACCTGGCACACGAGTCTCTCGTTAGGATGACGTCTCAGTTTGGAAGTACTGCTTCCTTCGTGTACGTTGCCTCGCGGCTCCCGTACTCTGCTCGTGCGGCTTTCGGACGACTGGCTCCCACGGATCCGCAGGTCCAGATCTTCCCTCTCTCACGGGAACGCCATGAAGCCGCCGGCCCGCAGATACTCGCCCTCACTTTCTTCTTCCCCTTCGACTTCTTTATATGCTAACATGGCTCGGGCCTTCGGCTCCACTTTTGGCTTCGCCTCCAATTTCTGTTGGAGCCGCTTAATCTCTGCCTGTAACTCTTCCGTCCGGTAAGTCTCCTCGGAGCGACGCCGACTATAACACACTTTCTCCTTATGCCCTTTTCGCCCGCAGTTCCCGCATACGGGAAGTTTGGGGCAATCGCGCTTCAGATGGCCTGTCTCCCCGCATTCGTGGCACCGCCTAGCGTCCGCCCGTGGTGGTCCATCTGAAGACGCTTCCACCAAAGCAGCTGCGGCCCACGATGACTTCGTCTTGGGGCGAGCTTCGCTGTCTTCCATGTCCAACATCCGCTGCGCGTGTCCCGTTCGCTTCGCTAAGCCGTAGACCTCCTTCAAGGTAATATCCGCTCCCACGCTGTACACCGTATTACGCACCACAGCCCGTAGATCTTCCTCCAGGCCTCGAACGAACTTACGAACCAGTAGCCGTTCGTCCCGGCTCTCCAGGTCGTCTGCGAGCTCCCTCAGTCTGCAGTAGTAGGCGAGTAGTGATTCGTCTTTTCCCCGGCGGAACTTGCGGAACTCCTCTACCCTCGCTTTGGTTTGCCCTAGGAATTCCTTCTTCAACAGCTCGATGAAACGCGCCGTCGGATTCTCAATTTCTCCGCGTTCGAGTTCTTCGAGCACCTCCTTCCTCGTCATGCGGTAAAAGGTCTCCGCCTCGCCTGCTAACGTCACTACCATTCGCCTGAAGAACTCAGCCGGGTCCAGTCCGTCCCGCTCCCAGCAGTACTGCACCGTCTCCAGCTGCATCAGGTAGTTCTTCAGAGTGGGCCCCACGCCGGGGATTCCGGTAAACCTCTCGGCCACCTCCAGCTTCGGAAGAGCCCCCGCCTGCCACCTCTGGTCCACCATCCGGTCGGGGGGACCTCCTGCTGAGGGTGTCTCTGCCGCCTGACTCGCGATAATCTCTTGCGGCCGCGGCGTCCGAAACTCCCCTTCTGGCTGACGCCGCAGCCAAGTCACAGGCGCCGGCGTATGGTCGGATTCCATACCCGGCATTACACCGGGGGAGGTAGTGGCTGGGCAGCCCTCCCACCGAGCTCTCGCATCTCGAGCCCATCGCAGATCATGCGGCGTCTCTCCTGGATCCGATGCGACGGCTTTAACCGGCTCCATGTTTTCGCGACGCTCCTGGTCTTGTTGATGCGAAGTCCGGTACACTCCCGTATTCGAAGCGGGCGAACGCCCAGCCTCCGTCGCCGCCGCTCCGTCCGAGGAATTCGTCGCGGCTGCTCGCCAGCTCGGTTCCGCGGAAATGCTTTCTCTTCGATAGCTCTGTCCCGACCTTAGTCTAAATCTATCGTTCATTCTAGCTCAAAGAAATCCCGCAACCAGTCGCGGGTTCTTGCTTGTATGTTGAAAAGGCTCTAGCACCGTCCCTCGCTACTGAATCCCCCAACTGGGCTGACTGCCGGAAGAGCGGTGATGAAACCCCAAAATAGCTTGCTAGGATTGGTCCTTCCACTTGGCATAGGAAGAGTGATAGCGAAAAGATCTCAGAAGGAACATACAAGCAAGCAAATGCTACTGCTAGTGTTGCTTGCCTAAGTACTGCGGCTGGTTACCGTTGCGCTGCAACGGTTGCCTTAGATTTCGTCAGCCTGCCTCAGTTCCCGCTTTGGCGCTATTCGCCTCGGGTGTACGTCCATGTAATCCTACTCAATATAATCCTCTGTCATGCTTTTATGTTGCTATTGCCTACGGACTATTATCCAATTAAATGCATGACATCATGGATGGCGGACTTCGAAACACCCAACTCCTTTGCGATTTGACGGTAACTACGCCCCTCCGCAATTAGCTGCATGATGTGCTTCAGTTTCTCCACACTAAGGCGCTTCGTGCTGTGGGGGGGATAACGCTAAGCTAAGATTGTAAACAACACCCGTAATCGCCTCTGTACCTAACTATTCTAGATCTAACTGCGCTCGAAATAAAGCGCGGGACATTTCTGAAAGATTTGTCCGTGTGGGGTGTCGAGAGGGAAGTGCTGACTCGTTAGAGCTCCATCTTTTTTTGGGCTAGGAGGAGCCTACACAAACTGGTAACGCACGATGCGAACCCTGTATGCACTTAATATCATTAGAACACTTGTTTATTTTATGATTGGAAGCAATTTCCATTACAGATCGAATCCATAAGGACAATAATATCGTTCATTGTATTATTGTTGCCATGCATGCATTGGAGGTTAGTGCTGACGGTGACTGTTACTTGTGTGTGCCGCCTGACCCAGGTATAGAGGCTGCTGCCCTAGGTGCTAGTGAGTCTGCTCTCTCAGGTACTGCGCCTGCTGAGGCCTTGCACACCTTCACGTTTGACTCAGGTGCTTCCCGCTGTTTCTTTTGTGACAGTTCTACACTCACACCACTCCCTGCACCTGTTGCAGGCCCCTCAGAGGGCCCAATTCTTGCACGGTCCACCACTGTGCTCCCGTTCCCGACGGTTCCGTCTGGCTCACTGTCAGGCCTCCACCTCCCCTCGTTCTCTACGAACTTGGTGAGCAACGTTAATACCTTCACCCCTGCATGGCAGCGTGTGGCGATCTGCACGTGTGCACGGACGGGCCGTCACCTGGCCACGTTTACCCGTCGGCCAGGGTCGAGTCTTTACACACTGACGACTGTGCCACCTCAGGGAGCTGCTACTGGTCAGGTGTCTGCGTCAGGTCAGGTAGCCTCCCCTTGTGAGTGTCGCTCCCTGTCGCACCAGACTCTTCTCTGGCACCACCGTCTGGGTCACCCCTCCTTGCCACGTCTACGTGGCATGCACCGTCGCCTCCTTGTGTCTGGTCTTCCCAGGTCTCTCCCTCATCTCCCTACCTCGCCTGCACCGCCCTGCCTTCCTTGTGTCGAGGGGCGGCAGCGCACCGCTCCTCACTCCTCCTCGTTTCCCCCGACAGAGGGTCCTCTACAAACCCTCCTGTCAAACATTATATGTGTTGTGTCTGTTTAGGCTACAGTGGGTTAGCCTATAGGGGGTACACAATTCTAGGGTTAGGTACTTGTACTGATTTCACTGTTAGTTCAATCATTCCTGTCTGTTGATTCCGACATGGTTTCAGAGCAGGTCCTTCGCTAGGACCGTTCTTAGGGCCCACCACTATATACCTACCTACCTACCTACCTGCGCCCTCGTGCACCTACGCGCCTTAGTGCGCCTTCTACCTACCGCGCGCGCGCAGCCTGCCAGCCACTCGCGCGCGGCTCGCTTTTTTTTTTTTAATTTTAACCGCGCGCGACCCGCTAGCTGCCCGCGCGCGGCCGATTTCTTTAGAGCGCGACCGGCTAGCCGCCCGCGCGCCGCTCGCACCGCTAAAGCGCAGCCCGCCGCGGCCCCGCCGGCCTGCACACTGCCGCCCGCTCGTCGCCCGCTGCAGCTGCCGCCCGCTCGTCGCCCGCTGCAGCTGCCGCCCGCTCGTCGCCCGCTGCAGCTGCCGCCCGCTCGTCGCCCGCTGCTGCTGCCGCCCGCTCGTCGCCCGCTGCAGCTGCCGCCTGCTCGTCGCCCGCTGCAGCTGCCGCCCGCTCGTCGCCCGCTGCAGCTGCCGCCCGCTCGTCGCCCGCTGCAGCTGCCGCTACCACGGGCCCGCCGCTGCAGCTACCGCCTGTGTGTCGCCCGCATCCGCTCCCGCTCGTGCGCCGCGGCCGCTACCGCCCGTGCGCTACTGTTGCGCCTGCTACCGCTGCCGCTACTGCACTCGCTCCCGCTGCATCCGCCGCTACTGCGCCCATTGCCGCTGCCGCCCGTGAGCATCAGCTGCTGCCGGCCCAGTTGACACCGCCCACAGCTTCCCTGCGGCCTCATTCTTACTGTTTCTACCGCTACTGCTACTGCCGCTATGGCTACTCCTACTGTACTTACTTTCGATACTGAGGGCCGTCCAGTGAAGTTCGAAACCTGGCTCGATGACCTCCACCTCTTTCTACAGCTCACTGCTAAGGAGGACATTTCACTGTACGATCACGCCCTAGGCAACGCTACTGCCCCTCCTACCACTGCTGACAGCACTCAGCGCTCACAGTGGCAGACTCGTGACGCCCACGCTCGCTTCGCTATTCGTAACTCCCTACCGATCGACGAGCGCGAGCACTTTGGCCAGCACAAAACTGCTAAGGACCTGTACACTGCTGTAGTCGCTCGCTACTCCTCCCCCGCTTCTGCCACACTAGGCCGCCTCACTCTCCCCTACCTGTTCCCCGACCTGGCCTCCTTTCAGACAGTTGCTGACCTCATCACCCACCTTAAGACCAGTGAGGCCCGCTTTCGCGCTGCTATGCCTGACGAGTTCCTCACTAGCAACCCCCCCCGCTCTGGATCACTCTCTACCACATAGTCACCCGCCTCCCCGACTCCCTGCGCACAGTCAGGGACCACTTCCTCTCTCGCTCCCCCACTGAACTCACCATTGCCCTCCTCGAGAAGGAACTGCTTGCAGCTGAGGCGAGCATCGTCGCTGTAGGCACCTCTCGTGGCGACCCCCGCACCCCGTTCTTTGAGGGGTGTTCCCCTTCCCCTCTCCTCCCCTCTGTCGCCTCTGCTGCTGCTGTCGACCTCCTTGGTGCTGAGAAGGTCGGGACCGCGTCTGCTTCGAGCGGGCGCCGCAAGAGCAAAGGGGGCAAGGGTGGAGGTGGCGGCGGAGGAGGTGGGGGTGGAGGCGGTGGGAGTGGAGGAGCGGCTGGGGAGGCTAGTGGCGGCAGTGGGGGTGGTGACAGCAGCGGCGGGAGTGGCGGCAGGGGTGGAGGCGGCAGCGGAGGCGGAGGTGGTCGTGGCAGCGGCAGGGGTGGAGGTGGCCGAGGCGGTGGCGGCGGCAGTGGTGGTCGTGGAGGCACTGGCGGTGGCCAGAGTCAGCAGCCCGCCCCGTCGCTTCAGGCCGCCCGTGAGTGGTATGCGCAGCGTGGCTTTACCTGCACGTACGTCATTCGCACTGGTGACCGCACTGGCCAGCAGTGTGGGAGGCCGCATCCCACGCAGCGCTGTTTCGCGCGCCTTACTGACGCGTGGCGTGCCCAGTTTCCTGATGCCACTGAGCTGCCCCGCTGGGCTGATCTGGAGAAGAAGGGAGTTGATATCTGGGCTTTAGACTTTGATGCTATTCTCACTGCCATGTATGCGATGTTTACTAGTGGAGAGGGTGCTCAGTACTTGCGTGTTCCGCCCGACCCGGGCATTCTGACCAGTGAGGCTGCCGCTCTAGGTGCTAGTGAGACTGCCACTGCAGGTACTCGCGTGTCTGCCACCTCAGGTGATGGTGAGGCTGCCGCTCTAGGTGCTAGTGAGTCTGCCCCCCCTGGTACTGAGTCGACTGAGGCACTGCACACCTTCACCCTGGACTCAGGTGCTTCTCGCTGTTTCTTTCGTGACTGCACTGCCCTTGAGCCGCTTGCTCGGCCAGTTGCTGTCTCCCTCGCTGACCCCTCTGGGGGTCCGGTCATTGCGACCTCCTCCACTGTTCTTCCCTGTCCTGCGGTCCCGTCGGGCACACTGTCAGGCCTCTACCTCCCCTCGTTCTCTACGAACTTGGTGGCAGGTAGTGCGCTCTAGGACGGGGGTGTTCACCAGTTCACCCCTGCATACGAGCGCGTGACCCACTGCACGTGTGCTCGGACGGGCCGTCACCTGGCTACCTTCACTCGGCAGCCGGGGTCGGACCTGTACACACTGACCACTGAGTCCCCTCAGGTCGCTGCGTCCGCGTCTGCGTCTGCGTCAGGTCAGCTGTCCGCCCCCTGCTCGTGTCGCTCTCTGGCGCATGAGACTGTCCTCTGGCACCACCGCCTTGGTCACCCGTCTGTGCAGCGCCTTCGGGCCATGCACAAACGGGACCTTGTTGCTGGTCTTCCCAGGGTTCTCCCTCCCCTGCCACCCTCGCCTGCTCCTCCCTGTCTTCCCTGTGTCGAGGGGCGGCAGCGCGCCGCTCCTCACTCCTCCTCCTTTCCCCCGACGACTGCTCCTTTGCAGACGCTCCACATGGACGTGTGGGGCCCAGCCCGCGTCCGTGGACAGGGTCAGGAGAGGTACTTCCTGATTGTTGTTGACGACTTCTCGCGCTACACCACGGTCTTCCCCTTGCGCACCAAGGGTGACGTCCCTGATGTCTTGATCCCTTGGATCCGCAGATCTCGTCTCCAGCTCAGTGAGCGTTTCCGCTCCGACTTTCCTGTCCTGCGTCTGCACTCTGACAGAGGTGGGGAGTTTTCCTCTGGCCTCTTGGAGGCCTTCTGTCAGCAGGAGGGCATTGAGCAGTCGTTCACGCTTCCGGCCTCTCCACAGCAGAATGGGGTTGCTGAGCGCCGCATTGGCTTGGTCATGGAGGTCGCTCGTACCTCCTTGGTTCATGCGGCTGCCCCCCACTTTCTGTGGCCGTTTGCAGTCCGATACGCTGCGCATCAGCTCAACCTCTAGCCCCGTGTCTCCTTACCTGAGACTTCTCCGACACTGCGTTGGACGGGAGAGGCTGGTGATGCGTCGCGTTTTCGGGTCTGGGGATCCCGAGCTTTTGTTCGCGACACGTCCGCGGACAAGCTCTCCCGTCGAGCTGTCCCCTGTGTCTTCCTTGGCTTTGTCCCGGACGCGCCTGGTTGGCAGTTCTACCACGCCACCTCGCGTCGTGTCCTGGCCTCTCAGGACGTCACTTTTGACGAGTCCGTCCCCTACTACCGCCTCTTCCCCTACCGCACTGCCCCGCTCCCCCCCCCGCCTCTCTTCCTCGCTCCAGGTGCTGAGGTACCAGACCCCCTCCCCCCTCAGGGTGCCGCTCCCTCAGGTGTGTCCCAGGTAGACCCGGGTGAGCCTGTCGAGGTAGCTGTCGACTCTCGTCCTGCTAGGGGTGCTGAGCCTGGGGGTGCTGAGCCTGGGGGTGCTGCGTCTGGGGGTGCTGAGCCTGGGAGTGCTGAGTCTGGAGGTGCGGAGCCTGGGGGTGCTGAGCCTGGAGGTGCGGAGCCTGGAGGTGCGGAGCCTGGAGGTGCTGAGCCTGGGGGTGCTGAGTCTAGGGGTGCTGAGTCTGGGGGTGCTGAGCCTGAGAGTGCTACACCTGGAGGAGCCCTCTCCTCCCGGCAGCTGCAGGAGAGGTACCTACAGTACTGCCGCCTCCGGAGAGGTGCTACTGGAGCTCGTACCAGTACTTCCCCTCCTGCCCAGGAGCTCCCCCCCATTCAGCAGATCCGAGAGTGGTACACGCGGCGCTGCAGTCTTCGGAGTGGTGCTCCTGGTGCTGCGGACCCTGGGGGTGGCGCTGCTACTGGTGCTGAGGACCCGGGCGTTGGAGCTGCTGCTGGTGCTGAGGACCCGAGCGGTGGAGCTGCTGCTGGTGCTGAGGACCCGGGCGTTGGAGCTGCTGCTGGTGCTGCGGACCCGAGCGGTGGCGCTGCTGCTGGTGCTGAGGACCCGAGCGGTGGAGCTGCTGCTGGAGCTGAGGACCCGGACGGTGGAGCTGCTGCTGGTGCTGAGGACCCGAGCGGTGGAGTTCCTGCTGGTGCTCAGGACTCGGACGGTGGAGCTGCTGCTGGTGCTGAGGACCCTAGCGCTGGTGTCTCTGCTGCTTCTGGAGACGCTGCGCGGCCGCGACCGTACTTCGTACCGCTCCTTCAGCAGGTTCTTGGTCAGGCTCCTCCTCCTCGTCCTCCTCCCTCCGTAGAGTGTCCTCCGCCTGTCCAGTCGCAGTCACAGTTACCGCCTGCCTCGCCTCTCCCTGGTCCCTCTCCCTACACTGGTCCGACAGAAGGTCTTGCAGAGCGTCGTGCGCCTGCGTCTCGTCCTGCGTCGCCTATTCGTACTGCTCGCACTGGTCGTCGTGTCCCACGTGAGCGTCCTCCTCCCTAGCACTCACTACATGACTCTGCGTCCCTCCACTGCTCCTCAGCGTGTCCCGCTGCCGTCTCCTCCTGCGTCCTCTCTGCCTACTCTTCCTGACCCGGAGTCTGACGCCCGTCGTGCTGCCAGTCCCACGGTCACCCGTCTTCTCGCCACTGTTGTCACTGACCCTACCTTTGAGTCCTCTGCTGCGTCTGCTCTGGTCGCTGAGTTGATAGACTTTGCTGCCCGGTGTCGTCTAGACTACGCCGCTAGCCTTGTTGCTGAGTCTGAGTCTGTCTGTCCTCCGTCCGTCGGGGGTGAGTGTGCTCTTGGCACGGACGTCCTTGAGGACAGACAGGAGGAGTTCCAGTGCTTTGCTGCTGCTTTGCCCCACCTCGTGTCCATGCTAGTTGCCCCTGAGGGAGACCCGGATGCACCAGACATCCCGACCCCGCGCACTTACGCTGAGGCGATGGCGGGTCCCTACTCCTCTCAGTGGCAGACAGCCATGGACGCAGAGATGGCTTCCTGGAAGTCCACAGGCACCTACGTCGACGAGGTTCCCCCACCTGGGGCGAACATCGTCAGTGGCATGTGGATTTTCAGGGTGAAGCGGCCACCGGGTTCTCCTCCTGTCTTCAAGGCGCGCTACGTGGCTCGAGGCTTCAGTCAGCGAGAGGGAGTCGACTTCTTCCAGACCTTCTCCCCCACCCCGAAGATGACCACTCTTCGGGTGCTGCTGCACATAGCCGCTCAGCGCGACTACGAGCTTCACTCACTTGACTTCAGCACTGCTTTCTTGCAGGGCAGCCTGCACGAGGAGATCTGGCTGCGCCGCCCTCCTGGCTTCACTGGGTCGGTTCCTCCTGGTACCCAGTGGAGGCTCCAGCGGCCAGTCTACGGTCTCCGCCAGGCACCGCGTGAGTGGCACGACACACTGAGGACGACACTTGCGGCTCTTGGGTTCGCTCCCTCTACTGCTGACCCGTCACTGTTTCTACGCACA
Organism: Closterium sp. Yama58-4; assembly: GCA_947470075.1. Lineage (NCBI taxonomy): Eukaryota > Viridiplantae > Streptophyta > Zygnematophyceae > Desmidiales > Closteriaceae > Closterium > Closterium sp. Yama58-4. The sequence goes on from CANIUD010000480.1 coordinate 149,255, forward strand.
GACACCTCACTCCCGCCGTTCTACATCCTCGTGTACGTCGACGACTTGGTCTTTGCCACTGCTGACACCGCGGCACTCGCCCACGTGAAGTCGGAGCTGCAGAGGAGACACACGTGCACAGACCTGGATGAACTGACAAGCTATCTTGGCTTGCGGATCACCCGGGACAGAGCACGGTGCACCATCACCTTGACTCAGTCACACATGGTGCAGCAGATCCTTCAGCGCTTCCGCTTCACGTACTCCTCGCCTCAGTCCACTCCTCTTCCTACCGGTCACTCGCTCTCAGCTCTGCCTTTGGATGAGTCCGTAGAGCCGAGTGGCCCGTATCCAGAGCTTGTGGGCTGCCTCATGTACCTGATGACCTGCACTCGACCTGACCTTGCATACCCTTTTAGCATCCTTGCACGCTATGTCGCTCCTGGCCGTCACAGGAAGGAGCACATGGATGCCGCTAAGAGGGTGTTGCGCTACTTGTGCAGTACGTCGGGCATGGGGCTGGTGCTTGGAGGGCGAGACCGAGTTGTACTTACTGGACACTCAGACGCTTCTTGGGCGGACGACCAGGCTACTCAGCGGTCGTCTCAGGGTTACACCTTCAGCCTTGGCTCTGGCTCAGTTTCTTGGCGTTCTACACGCTCTTCTTCTGTTCTCAGCTCCAGTTGTGAGGCTGAGATCTACGCCACAGCCATGGCTGCTGGAGCTGGAGGTGCTGGCATTGCTGGCGCTGACGGACCCAGAGGTACTCGAGCTGGAGACCCTGGAGCTGGAGACCCTGGAGCTGGAGACCCTGGAGCTGGAGGTGCCGGTTCTGGGGGTGCTGCTGCTGGAGGTACTGGAGCTGGAGACCCTGGAGCTAGACGTTCCGGTTCTTGGGGTGCTGCTGCTGGAGGTACTGGGGCTGGAGGCCCTGGAGCTGGTGCTGTCGACTCTGGAGTTGGAGACCCTGGAGCTGGAGGTGCCGGTTCTGGGGGTGCTGCTGCTAGAGGCACTGGAGCTGGAGGCCTTGGAGCAGGTGTTGTCGACCCTGGAGTTGCTGGAGCTACTGGCACTGGTGGCACTGCACAGCTGCGACTGTTCTTCGCTCCGTCGTCACCGTCGTCTCTACCACTGCCTGACTCGGTGCTTCACCAGGTTCTTAGCCTCCCGTCTTCTACTGGCCTCCCGTTACAGCCAGGCTCACCACTGCCTGCTCCTTCTCCTTACACTGAGCAGACAGACTCGCTTACAGAGCGTCGTGAGCCTGCGTCTCGTCCTGCCTTGCCTGCTCGCACTCGTCGCACTGGTCGTCGTGTTCCTCGTGAGCGTCCGCCTCCTGTCCCCGGCACGCACACTATGGCACTTCGTCCTTCCTCTGTTCCACAGCGTGTTCCCCTGCCGTCTCCTCCTGCGTCTTCTCTGCCTGACGTTCCGGACCCTGAGTCTGACCTGTTTCGTGCTGCTCACCCTACTGTCACGCGTTTGTTAGCCACTGTTGTCACTGACCCGTCGTTTGAGTCTGCTGCTGCGTCTGCCTTAGTCTCTGAGCTTGTTGACTTTGCTGCTGCTTGTCGTCTCGACTACGCTGCTAGTCTTATTGCTGAGTCTGAGTCTGTCTGTCCTCTGTCCGTCGGGGGTGAGTGTGCCCTTGGCACGGACGTCCTTGAGGACAGACAGTTTGAGCTCGAGTGTCTTGCGGCTGCTGTACCTCATCTCACTACCATGGTGCTTGCACCTGAAAAAGACCCGGATGCACTAGACATCCCGACTCCGCGCTCTTACGCAGAGGCGATCACGGGTCAGTACTCCTCTTAGTGGCAGACAACCATGGACGCAGAGATGGCATCCTGGAAGTCCACAGGCACTTACATCGACGCAGTTCCCCCACCTGAGGCGAACATAGTCGATGGCATGTGGATTTTCAGGGTGAAGCGGCCGCCGGGTTCTCCGCCTGTCTTCAAGGCGCGTTACGTTGCACGAGGCTTCAGTCAGCGACAGGGGGTCGACTTCTTCTTGACCTTCTCCCCCACCCCGACGATGACCACTCTTTGGGTGTTACTACACCTTGCAGCACAGAGTGACTACGAGCTCCACTCGCTTGACTTTAGCACTCTCTTGCAGGGCAGCCTATACGAGGAGATCTGGTTACGCTGCCCACCTGGCTTCATTGGGTCGTTTCCTCCTGGTACCCAGTGGAGCCTCCAGCGGCCAGTCTACGGTCTCCGCCATGCGCCCCGCGAGTGGCACGACACACTGAGGACGACGCTTGCAGCTCTTGGGTTTGCTCCTTCGACTGCTAACCCGTCACTGTTTCTACGCACCGACACTTCGCTACCGCCGTTCTACATCCTCGTGTACATTGACGACTTGGTCTTTGTTGCTGCTGACACTGAGGCACTGGCCCTTGTGAAGTTGGAGCTGCAGAAGAGACACACCTGCACTGACCTTGGTGAGCTACGCAACTATCTTAACTTGCAGATCACTCAGGACAGAGCATGGCGCACCATCACCCTGACTCAGTCACACATGGTGCACTTGGTTCTTTAGCGCTTCGGCTTCCAGTTCTCTTGCTTTACTGGTCTTGTGACCGTTGGTTGTTCTTGTTATCCCCCACTTTGCCTATGGGGGTGTGTTAAATGTCAGATTTCAGAAACCGAATGATGATTGACTATTGTGGGTTGGGGTACATAAACCTTACCCTAGCTGCTGTACCCCATATCACACGCATCACTGAAGGCTACAACATTTGACACAGCACCATAGACTAAGTGAGGGGTGTCATGCAAAACTAGAACCGTACAGTCAAAAGACCAGTCACAAAGAAATAAAGCTCAAGGTGGATCACAATGTCACCACACATTCCGAGCACAAGCAAAAGGCCACAAGGCCACTCCAGGAGTTCACAGAGGTATATGCAAAGTGTACAAATAAAGCAAGCAGAGAACTCAAGTCTACACAAGACGAGAACCTGTGTCAACGAGACCAGACTGCACACAACACCTGTGGTGGTCACAAGGTCGGTGAGCAAGAAGGTCAACCAACGCAGCTCCTGTGCAGCCATGGCTCTAGCGTAGATCTCAGCCTCAGCGGTAGAGGTCGAGACCGAGGAGGAACGCGTGGACCTCCACGAAACAACTCCATAGCCTAGGCTGAAGCAGTACCCCTGAGTAGACCTGTGAGTCTCGATCGTTAGCGTAAGAAGAGTCACAGTGACCAGTAAGTACGACAAACTGTCTCCCTACAAGTACCAGCCGCATGCCTGATGTCGTCGCTAGGTACTTCGCCACCCTCACAGCAGCTGTCCAGCAAACTGGACGGTGTCTCCTTGGCGCAACAAAGCGCGCAAGGATGCTGAGAGGGAAGGCGAGGTCCGGGCGAGTACAAGTCATCAGGTACATGAGGCAGCCCACAAGCTCTGCGTAGGGACCACTCGGCTCAAACAGCTCGTCACGAAAGGGTCCAGTGAGTCTGTGGTCAATGGCAAGAAGTGTGCGCTTTACTGTGGAGTGCTGAAGCTCGAACTGCTGAAGGACCTGCTGCACCATGTGTGACTGTGAGAGTGTAATGGTGCGAGCGGCTCTGTCCCTGGTGATCTGCAGGCCAAGGTAGTGGCGCAGCTCACCAAGGTCACTTCACGTGTCTCTTCTGCAGTTCGCACTTCACGTCAGCCAAAGCAACCCTGTTAGCAGTTGCGAAGACCAGGTTGTTGACGTAGATCAGTACAAAGAACGGTGTAGAGCCACGACGAACAAACAGCATGGTTCGCCAAAAGACGGCTGGAAACCGAGGTCATACTGGGTAGAGCGAAGGGTGTCGTGCCACTCACGAGGCGCCTAACGGAGGCCGTAAGCTGGTCGCCTCAGCCTCCACTTGGTCTAGCAGGGAAAGTGCTAGTGAAGGCAGAGGGACGACGCAACCAGACCTCCTCGTGTAGGCTACCCTGAAGGAAGGCAGTGGAGAAGTCGAGAGAGTGTAACTCGTAGTCTCTCTGTGCTGCTACGTGCAGTAACACCCGAAGAGTGGTCATCTTCGGGGTAGGCGCGAAGGTCTGAAAGAAGTCAACTTCCTCGCGCTGACTTCTAGCCTCATAGCGCGCCTTGAAGACCGGAGGAGATCCCGTCCCCCTGAAGACCTACATGCCATCGACTACATTCGCCCTAAACGGTAGTAGAGAGGGATGTAGTGAGGGCCGACCCAGGAGGAGAAGGAAGCACAGTCGGAGACGGAACAGGACAGTACGAAGGTTAGTGACAGGGACAGGGGACGAGGGACGATCACGAGGAGAGCGAGAAGCCCAAGTGTGAGAAAGAAAAAAGAGGGGACAACGGAGGCTGAGAACGGGGGAAAACAGCTGGGGTGGGGTCAGGAGGAGGAACCGTGGACTGTAGACAGGAGGAAAGGGGGAAGAAGGAGGAGAGGGACAGGGGAGACCGAGGGTCCGAAGGCCAGAGACAGGAGGCGGAGGTGGCAGCTGCTGGTGCTCCTGCTGCGGCGGCGGCTGCTGCTGCTGCTGCTGCTGCGGGGCCTCCTGCAGCGGCTATTGCTGCTATTGCTGCTGCTGGACCTGCTGCTGCTGCTGCTGCTGCTGCTGCTGCTGTTGTTGCTCCTCCAACTACCGTAGCTCCTGCTGCTGCCACTCCAACTCTAGGTTCACTCTCTCCAACTCCAGCTGCTCCTCACGTGCACGGCGAAGACGGTCCTGGTACCGGGTCAAGTAGGGGTGTGGGGGAGGAGTAGGGTCCGGGAAGGTGGTAGCTCCAGGACCGCCCTCCAAAGCACCAGTCGCACTACCCCCAGAGCCAGCACCACTAGAATCAACATGGTCAGCTCCAGGCTCTCTAGGTCCAGCAAGGTGCTCATCGGCACCCCCAGTTGTAGCACCCACAGGGACAGCTCGACTAACAACAGCTCCCCGAAGACTAGAGTCTCCTGCAGTCACGGGCTCAGCCCCAACTCCAGCACCCCCGACGCAGGACCACGTACAGGTACACTCTCAGCTCCTACGCCAACACCTCTAGAGCTATCACCTCCAGGGTCCTCGATACGAACACCAGCTCCCTCAGGGTCTGCTGTAGGTTGTGAGGAGGACTGTGGGGAAGGGGGCGGCACCTGAGGGGCTACCGAGAGGGGGGGGGGTAGCGTGTGACATACCTGACAAGTCTGGACCAGGGGGAGGGGCTGTATCGGAGGAGTAGGAGGGGGAGCGGGAGTCAGGAAGAGAGGGGGAGGAGGAACCGGGAGACCTCGACAGGGGTACCGGGTGTAGTAGGGGACGGACTCGTCGAAACGGATGTCGCAGGAGTAAAAAAACCCGTGAAGGGGAGGGTGATAACACGTGAAGTCAGAGGAGTCCTCTGGGAAACCAAGGAAGACACAGGGAAGGGCGCGAGGGGAGAGCTTGTCCGCGGAGGTGTCGCGAACAAGCGCCAAGCAGCCCCAGACACGAACACACGATGGAGCACCAAGGGACCCGTTTCAAAGACTGGTCGAACCTCTGGCCAAGAGACGTTTGGCCAGAGGTTCAGCTGGTGAGTGGCGTACCGAACTGCGTAGGGCCACAGAAAATGGGCGACACAGGCGTGAGTTATGGAGGTGCGGACGATCTTCATGACCAAGCCTATGCGGCGCTCAGCAACCCCATTCTGCTGTGGGGATTCTGGAAGCGTCCAGGACTGACGGATGCCCTGCTCGTGATAGAATCGAGCGAGAATGCTAGAGCGAAACTCACCCTCGCGGTCGAAGTGAAGACAGCTAACACGATGACCAGGAGTGTCCGTAGTGGTATGTAACCACCGGTTCAGTGTAGAAGTCACATCACACTTCTTCGCCAGGGGGAACACTGTGGTGTAGCAGGAGTAGTCGTCAACGACAACCAAAAAGAAACTCTCTCTCTCAGGGCCAGGGCGAGAGGTGGGGCCCCAGACGTCCAAGTGGAGAGTCTCGAAGGGCTCGGTGGCTGGACGAAGGGAGGAGGAGTGAGGGGTGGCGCACAGCCGACCCTCGACGCAAGGGCCGCAAGGTGGTGCAGGTGAAGGCAGCAGCGACGGCAAGACCCGTGGGAGGCCTAAGACGAGACGCTGACTAGACATAGTGCACAGGCGAGAAATGGACGGGTGACCAAGGCGATGGTGGTACAGAACGGTGGGGTGGGCAAGCGACTGACACGAGCAAGACGCAGCAACCGGACCAGACGCTGGAACTAAACCAGACACAACTACCTGGTGGGAGGCGGCAACCTGGTGAGTTGCGGGGACCTGACGGGGAGCAGTGACAGGGGTCGGAGGAAGCTGCTACTGCTGCCTCTCTCGGGGGCCAGTGTGAAGAGTGTAGAGACCAGTGCCCAGCTCAGCGTGAAAGGTGATCAGGGGCGCGTATGTGTCACCGTCTATACAGGTCGCAGAGTCCTAGAAGGTTCAATCCAAACACCACGTGACTACCCACGAGCGGATTCACACCCACCAAGTTTTTGGAGAGCGAGGGGTCGTAGAAGCCTGTCACGAAACCTGAGGGAACAGCCGGGCACGGAAGAGTTGTAGTGTAACGAGCATTGATTGGTCCCGAAGTGGGATCAGCCAATGCTACGGAGATCGGCATAGGAAGCGGTAAGAGTCGTGTGTTCGCGGAAGAAACAGTGTGAAGCTCCAGATTCCAGGGTGAAAGACAGTGAAGCGTCCTCCGGAGCAGCACCTAGACTAGTACTTAAGCAAGTATCTACACCAGCAACTGGCACAGGATCAACACTAGCACCTAAGCTAAAAACACGCGAGAAAACTAAGGCAGAAGCACTAGAGTCAACAACAGCATACATAGCATGAGGAGTTCCTAAGAGATCAAGCCTAATCGAGAAGCAGACATGGCCACAGAGCGACACCGTTCGAGCAAACAAAAGGAAGCCAGTCAGGGGCAGGGCCGTCGACGCCGTACGCCGCGCGAAGAATGTCATCAAAGCACTAACCCAGTGGATGGCGACCGTCATAGCGGAGTCCACTGCAAGTACATGTCTGGACGAGATAGGAGCAGGGAGGGTGGGCGTCACCACGCGACAGCTGATATGGTCCTGACCCCTGCTGCTGCCCCTGCAGCTGCTGTGGCCACTGCGAGAGGAGTGGCTGCTGCTGCTGCTGCTGCTGAGTCAGGTACCAAGCCGCCACTCCAGCACCTGCAGCTGGCAGTCCCGCAGGTGCGCGACTAACCCGAGCGTCACCTCCACCAACTGTAGTAGGGGAGTCACAAGACGCTGCACCAAGCGCTCCATCAACTCCTGCACTCCCGCCACCGTCGCCCGCAACGCCACCTCCGCCGCCTCCGCTGCCGCCCGCACCCTATCCGCCCCTCCTGCCATTCCTAGCTCTAGACCGCGCAGAAGTCGTAACAGCAGCCGCGGTCACATCAGTAGCGGCAGTGGCGAGGGAGGCAGTAAAGGTGGGCAGCTGAGGGACAGTGCACCCGTGGAACAGTGGGGGGGGGGGGGGCACAGCGCCAAAGGCGGAGGCTACCGAACGGAGGTTGTTGTTGACGTCCTTGAGGGCAGACTCAAGGACGCCGATAGTGAGCTCGCTAGGGTGCTTCAAAAGAAGCGCGTCACGAACCAAGGCAAGGCGGTCAGGAAGACTAGTGGTGATGAAATAGACGGTAATCGCCATGGGGGAGGGAGGGAGGTGGAGACAGTGGAAGCTGTGCGTCAGTGCAGGCATCGCGGTAGCTAGAATCCAGTGAACGCAGGTGAGCGATCAAGTCAGCAGAGCGCTCAAACGAGGCGAGGTCAGGAAACAGGAAGGGGAAGAACAGGAAACCAAGAGAGAAGTCAGGAACTTACTAGCCGTGCGAACCTGGGTGAAGTGGATCTCCTCAGACTCACGGAGGAGGCTGCTGAAGGCGATGCAGGCCGCGGTGTCGCGCGACTTCCAGGCAGTGAGGGCAGCACCCTGTGTTAGAAAGTAATGTTTGTCTAGCCTGCAGTGGGGTGCTCTGTAGTGAGTACAACCCTGTTAGGGTTTGCTATATGTACTGCCCTGCTTACTAGTACAATCACCTTTCCTGTTTCTATCGTTTGCCTAGCTTTCTCGACATGCTATCAGAGCAGGTCGACCCTCCTGGGTCGATCCTGTGGGTGGTCCCACCTAATGCTTCCGCTGGTGTCCTGCCTATCACGCGCCCTGGGCGCGCGACGTGTTTTGCTTGCCGCGCACTCGGGTGCACGGCGTTGAGCGCGCGGCGGTTTTCTGCCCGCCGCGCGCCTCGGGCGCGCGGCGGTTTTCTTGCCCCGTTGATCCGCGCGTCGCCCCCCGTCGCTCGTCGCAGAGCCCCCGGGGACCCGCGCGTCGCCCCCCGTCGCCCGACGCGGCCCGCGCGACCTGCGCCAGGCCCGCGCGCGGCCCGTACGGGCTGCGCCAGGCCCGCGCGCGGCCCGTACAGCCCGCGCGCGGCCCGTACGGCCTGCGCCAGGCCCGCGCGCGGCCCGTACGGGCTGCGCCAGGCCCGCGAGCGGTTCGTCCGGGCTGCGCCAGGCCTGTGCGCGGCCCGTACCGTCTGCCCCAGTGCCGCACGCCGTCCCCCGAGCTTCTGACCGCGCCCCACCCCCGCTGTTGCACGCGCTCCTGTGTTAGGGTTTGGGGGTGGAGAGTATGGGGGTGCCGGGTGTGTGAGCCGTCCCCTGCTCCTCCTCCTCCTCCGTCTCCCACTACTGCAGCTGCCGCTGAGGGGGGTGGATGTGTTGGAGCCGTCAGAGTGGTACGAGGGGGGTGGCGTGTGAGCAGTGCTAGAGGTGCAGCAAGGGTTGTGTGAAAGGGGTGTGGGACAGCTGGGGGAAGTTGAGTGGAGGCAGTCGTCTTGTCGTCCGCAGCGCCTGAAGTCCAGAGAGCCACGACCCCCTGTGGCCGTGTAGTCCGGGGCTCTGCGCCCGGTAGCTACAGTGTGAGCACTCCTGGTAGTCCAGAGAGCCAGCTGCGCCTGTCGCCGTGTAGTCCGGGTTTAGCCTGGTAGCGACAGTGCTGCGCACTCCTGGGAGCACAGCGAGCCAGCTGCGCCTGTCGCCGTGTAGTCCGGGTTTAGCCTGGTAGCGACAGTGCTGCGCACTCCTGTTGCCCGTGTGTCTGCAGCTTCAGCCATCGTCTCGCATCTTCTCGCGCCCACAGTTTCTCCTCCTCCTCACTTGCTCTCTGTGATAGCCTCTAGCTTTGCTTATAATTGTGAACTATTGCTCTGTCTGCGTGTTGTGCTGATTATACCCCCCTTTGACTATGGGGGTGTGTTAGAATGTAATGTTTGTCTAGCCTGCAGTGGGGTACTCTATAGTGAGTACAACCCAGTTAGGGTTTGCTATATGTACTGCCCTGCTTACTAGTGCAATCACCTTTCCTGTTTCTATCGTTTGCCTAGCTTTCTAGACACCCTGACGTGCAAAACGATCTCTGTCCGCAGTTGTGGGGTCAGCGCCTAAGGGTTCAGGATTGGGGGGCGCACGAAGGTCATCGGAAGCGTACGCCCACATGGACTCGTCTGCCTAACCTGACTCTCGAGGAGACGCTGCGCACGCAGGAGCCAGACAGAGAACTCGAGCGGCCTACCCTCGGCGTCAAAGCGGAGGACTCTAGGCGTCGCCATAGCGGAAGCATGGAGAAACTACAGGTGAGAATCGCCTAGAAGGCCGGAGTAGGGCGCGGCAAGCAGGGTGCTACGTGGCAAGAAGGGAGGGACGAGGCGAAACGGGCACGGCGCGGCGGGAAAGGCAGGCGCCGCGCGACTGGACGCGCAGGCGCAACAAGCACGAGAGGAGGGGACCGTACGGGTCAGGACGGGACGGAACGGGCGCGACACGGCGGGCAGGCGCGACGCGACGGAACGGGACGGGCAGGCGCGACGCGATGGGACGGGATGGGTAGGCGCAACGCGACGGGACGGGACAGACGGCTACGACGCGACAGGCAGGCGCAAATGGCACGTATATGGTTACCCCATATGACACGCATCACTAAAGGCTACAACATTTGACATTAAATTACATATGTTTGTACGCTGTAGTAGGGTAGCTCATATGGGGTACAACTCGTTCTAGGGTTTCTACTTGTATCCCAACTGTTTCTTGTTCATCCATTCCTGATCGAGATTCTGACACGTTTTATGTTGCTGCTGAGTTTTTGCTTCACCTGTGATGACGTTAGCGAATAAGGATCTTACGGTACAGTAGCGAAATGGTATAATTTGTTCCTTCGATTTATTCCTTTAGAATTGTATATGTTAGGATGTACAGTTTTATTGTCTAGATTAGGGTTCTGTATTTGTACTCAACTCCCCTCTAGCAGTGCACAATTCCTCTAATTTGTAACTGCCTTCACGGTTGGATTTTTTAATCAAAAAGGAATACTTGGTATGAGGTGTGAACCCGTGGGTGGACGTCCGCACTGCCTGTAACGGGAGCCGACTTCAAAACAAGGAAGGGTTTTTAGTTATTGCGGAAGAGGTACTTCCGACCCTGCGCTTTCTAGGGAGCTTCATCTCTACCTGCACAGAGTTTCCCAGGTTTCGAGGCTCAGGCAAAAGACTTTTTGCGCTGAGACAGAACTCGTCTCCACATTCACCCGCGTGTCATCATCTTGTAAGCCCTTAGGCAGGCAAACGGTGCACAACATTTTCTTTTCTCTCTATCCGGACTAAACTAAATCCTCTCGGCTGGCAAGTGATAGAGAGCATCAACCCTAAACACTGCGACTAAGTGTTTAGGGTTGATGCCAAAACTGAATCCCTCTTGGTTGGCATGTAATTTAGGGGCATCAACCCTAAACACCTAATCGCGTGGAGTTTAGGGTTGATGCCCTCGAAAACTTGCCACCCGAGAGGGGTTAGTATTGTGCTTGCTGGCAGAAGACACCCGATGAAAACAGTGCTTGCGTGACGTGCGGAGAAGCCGAGTTCTGTGTTAGCACAATAACTCTTCCGCCTCAGAAGCGGATCAGCGGAAAGTGTGCGCAAGCTGAGATGAAAGTCCCTTGAAAGATGAACAGCTACGGTAAGCCTTCCGGAGAAACTAAGGGCGTGTAACTTTTTCAGTTTACGTCAAAAGTACGGTCGGAGCCCCCCAACCGTACGGACGGGGCCCCGTACGGACGTTTGGGAATGTGGTTCGGACGTGGAGCCGTCCGTACCACATTTGTGGAACTTTTTCTGTTTTCGAAATTTGAAGTACGTGCGACAAGTAACACACATTATTACGGTCGCCACCCCCTCGTCAAAGTCGTCCAACTCCCTCGTCAAAGTCGCCCAACTCCATCCGCGCCCAGACAAGGTGCCACGTCATATTGGGTTGGCAATCGGCGTGAGTGCACGCAATGTTTCCAGAGCGTGGGAAATCGAGCCGCACAGAAATCTGCGATTATGATTTCGCGCGCCAATGGGATGTCAGAACCGTAAGACAGTACGGACGGTTGTCCGGACAGTGTCAGAACGGTGGAACGGACGCTGGGGAGGCGTGAAAGTGATAGTTTTGGTCTGGACGTTGGCGACGTCGCACGGGATGTGGCGAAGTTAAAGACGAGCGTAAGCGAAATTAGTAACCCTTCAAATTCCGTACGGGTCATCCGTCCGTACTTCAAAAAGAGAAAGAGTTACACGCCCTAAAAACCCAACAAGGAATCCTCTGGCTGACGGAAGGGGAGCACGAGCCGCAGGAACCACCACCAGTCACATCACATCAACAGTCTGATGAGGAGGATAACGGCTGCGGTCGCAATGGTCCCTAGGCTGACGGGCTTCGGGCTGCCGCTGGGATCGCTGGCGATTGGCTTGGCGCGCGAGAGGCCGACTTTTGCGTCGCCCTGTCTGCCTGAGAACTCCCAAACGATTCCCGTCAATGGAGACGGTCGAATCGCGAGGACAATCCATCGAATTGGCATTCAGTTAGCAGTTAAATAGGCCCAGTATGGCTCTCATTTCGAAGACGGCCCAGTGTGGTAATTTCTTGGTGAGTGCCCGACCTGCTGCGAGTACAGCTCGCGCCACTCTCCCCCCTCGGTCCGAGTCGTTCGTCGCTGCTCCCCGTCCCCTGCGCCTTTCGCCTCATCCCGCGCCATGCCTCGCCTTCTCCCGCCGCCTCTCCGCCTCGTGCTGCTCCTCGCAGCAGTCGCCGCGTGCTTCGGCGCGTTGGTGACTGTATCGGGGGCGCCTCTAGCGGGGCCAGAGTGCGAGAGCGAGTTCCCGCGGCTGTGCAAGTTCGTGGACGATCTGCGCGACTCCATTCCCGAGCAGATCGACGCCTCCACGGGCGCGCCCATCCGCATCGGCGCCTACCAGATCCGCCAGGCCAGCTCCTCCCCTCCACCCTCTGCTCCCCTCCCGTACTTCCCCGCACTCGCTTCCCCTCATTGCCTCCCTCTTCTTGCGTCAGCCCAACCCCCCTTTCTTCCCCATACTCGCTTCCCCTGCGCCTCTTCCCTACTCGCCGTTTCCTGACGCCCCTCCCACACCCCCCCACACCCCACGCCACCCCGACCCCCCCCACCCCCCGGCACGGGCTGCAGAGGCTGCACCGCGATCTGCCGCCCACGAAGCTGTACGCGTATGGGCGCAGCGCCGCCACCGCGCACTACCCCGGCCCCACGCTCGTCGCCACGCGCGGCGTGCCCACCAAGGTACCGCCGCCGCCCACCCCGCCCGCCGCTGCTCGCGTGGCTCTGCACTGGTAGCTAGAGCTCGCTCGTATTTCTGCTGTGCCACTCGTGTTCTCAGCCGTATGCATGTGTGCGCTGACTGTGACGTGGCCCTTGCTGACTGTGACGTGGCCCTTGCTGACTGTGACGTGGCCCTTGCTAACTGTGACGTGGCTCTTGCTGACTGTGACGTGGCCCTTGCACTGGTGTGGGGGGGGGTGGGGACTCGGCAGGTGTATTGGGAGAACCATCTGACGGACCGCCAGCACATGTTCCCCGTCGACTACACCCTCAGCGATGTCGCCCGCCCGCTGCTCGGAGGCATCCCCATAGGTGAGCCGTGCTGCCTCGTCCATGCTCACTCGCCTCCCCTGAATCTGCTCTGCTTCTCTCATCACGCCCCTGTTCTTCTTTCGCCCTTCTTTTTCTCTATTCTCACGCACTTCCCCTCTCCTCCCCTGCCCTCCCCCCTGGCAGTGACGCACCGGCACGGGGGCGAGCAGGCATCGTTCTCGGACGGGCACCCCGAGGCGTGGTTCACGCAGAACAGCGAGGTGGGGCGCGCTGCACGCACGCGCCTGTACCGCTACCCCAACCACCAGCTGCCTACCACCCTCTGGTACCACGACCACGCCATCGGCATCACGCGCCTCAACGTGGCGGCGGGCCTCGCGGGGCTCTTCCTGCTCACCGACCCGCGCGGCGTGGAGAGGACCCTCAACGCGTGGCTGCCCCAGGGCGAGTTCGCCGTGCCGCTCGCCCTGGCGGACCGGCGGTTCTTCGCCAACGGCTCCATTGAGTACCCCAGCCAGGGCGTGCTGCCGCGCGTGCACCCCCACTGGGTGGCCGAGTACCTGGGGGACACCATCCTCGTCACCGGCAAGGTGCTGCCCGCCTCTGTCCCTCCCGCCCCTTTGCACTCCGCTGTCCCTACTGTCTTGCCTCATCTCCCAACTCTCCCCTTCTCCCCTTCGCTCTCCCCCCCCCCGGCCCGTGTGGCATGCGTGGCAGGTGTGGCCGTATCTGAACGTGAGGAGGGCGCTGTACCGCTTCCGAGTGCTGGGGGCGGCCAACACGCGCTTCTTCAATCTGCGCTTCATCTGCGCCACCTCCACCAACTACCCCGACTTCACTCCGCCTTTCACCGGCGACAAGCTGCCCATCATTGTCGTGCGTGTGCTTCTCCTTGCCCTCACACCCGCTTCCCCAGCTCCACTCTGCACCGCTCTGCACTGCACTGTACCAACCATCCTTCGTTGCATCGACCCTTCACCTCCCCATCCCCCCCCCTCCCTCTCCCCGCGCACCACCACGGGTCAGATCGGGTCGGACGGCGGGTACGTGCATGAGCCGGCGGTGCGCACATCACTGCTGGTGGCGCCGGGCGAGCGCTACGACGTCCTCGTCGACTTCTCCACCCTCGCCTCCTCCTGTGCTGACGTCATCCTCACCAACGACGCCCGTGCGCCGTACCCTGCGGGCGAGCCAGTGACCGACGACACGGCCGTGGTCATGCGCTTCATTGTCGACCACCAGTGCGCCCGCCTGCCCGCCCCGCCCATCCCCACCACCCTCCTCGTGAGTGCTTTTTGTGTCGTTCCTGTGGTTGCTGATGCAGGCTCGCGTACCCTGCCCTGCAACTCGTTCTCTCGCCGTCTCCCCCTCGCCCGCTCCGCTCTCTGTGCGTCCTCCAGGCGATCCCCCGCGTGGACACGTCCCGGGTGGTGCTGGAGCGGTGGATCACAGCCGTGGAAGAATCCGACCTCGCCACCGGGCTGCCCATCCGCCTCTTGCTGGGCGCCCGCCCCTACAGCGCCCCGCCCACTGAGACGCCCAGGAAGGTGAGCCGTGGGGTCATGCGTGTCATCGCCCAATGTTCTGCCAGCCTCGCAGCATTGAGCTCAAAGTGGTGGTTCTCCGTCACATGCGGCCTGGCTGGCATGTGTGTGCACCGTGGTGCGCAGAACTCGGAGGAGCTGTGGCATGTCATCAACCTCACGCCCGACGCGCACCCAATCCACCTGCACCTCATTCAGCACCGCCCCCTGTGGCGCCGCCCCTTTGACCTCGCCGCCTACAGCAGCGGCGCCTGCTCCTTCACCAACGCATCGCTGCCCTCGTGCTTCACTGGCGCGCAGCAGCCAGTGGCGGCGTATGAGCGCGGGTGGAAGGACACCACTATCCTGCCGCCCGGCACCGTGCTCACCCTCTGGACGCCCTGGTACTCCCAGGTCAGGCAGCCCACTCCGTTCTCTGTTTCTCTCTTAGTAGCTAGTGTTGCTGTCCTCTGGCCAGCTTGACTGCATGCTGTTGTGCACTGACCAACTGCTTGTCCTGGTGTGCATTTCATGCAGGTCGGCACACCATTCCCCTTTGACCCGACACGCGGCCCGGGGTATGTGTGGCACTGCCACATTCTGGAGCACGAGGACAACGAGATGATGCGTCCACTCATCATCACCAAGTGATGCGCCCCCTGCATGGCTCTTGTTACGGTACCAGGCCAATTTGATCTGATGGTCTGGTTTCCAGATTCAGACTTGCTTTTTTGTGTTCATCTGAAAGAACGGATAGACAGTGATTTTTATCCCATCTGGTCACTTGGACAAATGATATATGTTCGTCTGAATATCCAGACCAGGCACAATATTTCATCTGAATTTCCAGATACCTTGATCTCCCGGTTTGAAGACCCCCGGGTCTTCTCCTAAATGTGCTCAAAATGAGCTGTGGGGTCTTCTCTGATGGCATAGAGTGCATAAGACCCCTGGACATTTATATATCACGCAAAAATGGATTGTAAAGACCAGTTTTGAAGAATTTCAATTTTTTTTTTTTTTTTTGCGGATTCGAGTACGGCTCAAAACGGGGAAGCCTATCGTCACACTCGCTTCGCACACATCAATCCTTGCCACGCGTCAAACCTCCTGTAATGCCCAAATGTGACTGGTACGGCAGCATTTCTCGCATGACGGGCAGCAAAAGCGCATGATCGATGTGGCATCATGACTCCATTGACCACAAATTCGCCCCACAACGTGAATCTGGTGTTTACATCGTGACTCGCTAAGCAGCTCACCGTTTAAACACCACCAGTGCAGAAGAAGGGGGGGTCTTATAATGAGTGGGGTCAAAAGACGGGTCCTCTCCAGGAATGACATAATATGTCAGACTCCCAGCCACTAACCACTGGGATAAAAGGGCTTGTTTGTGTAGCGGGTGAGTGCGCCCATAACCCCCCAGGCCGCCGTGCCTGTAACCCTTCCCTAGGATCAATCGGGGATCACCAGTGGACCTCTGACACCCCCCCGCACTGGGATGCCCGAGGTGCACACACCGGGATTCGAACCCGAGACCTTTGCTCTGATACCATGTCAGAATCCCAGTCACTAACCACTGGGATAAAAGGGCTTGTTTGTGTAGCGGGTGAGTGCGCCCATAACCCCCCAGGCCAACATGCCTGTAACCCTTCCCTAGGATCAATCGGGGATCTCCAGTGGACCTCTGACATAATAAAAGACCCCTGGTCTGGATAGAAGACCCATGGGACTTGTATGCGGGGGGGTCTTAAAACCGGGAGCTCACGGTAACACGAGTTTCAATTCGTCTGATACCGGTACCGAAAAATCAGACCACTAGGCCATAGCACATCAGTTTCAGACCATTGGAGAGCCTGCAACCGCATGCGTGGCCAATTCGTCAGATTTCGGGGTCTGACGAAATCGGAGGGTTACCGTCATACCCCAGATATACCCCCATGGGGGGCAATAATAAAACAGGTTTTTTTAGGG
Organism: Closterium sp. Yama58-4; assembly: GCA_947470075.1. Classification (NCBI taxonomy): domain Eukaryota; kingdom Viridiplantae; phylum Streptophyta; class Zygnematophyceae; order Desmidiales; family Closteriaceae; genus Closterium; species Closterium sp. Yama58-4. The sequence goes on from CANIUD010000480.1 coordinate 165,666, forward strand.
GGGTGGGCTTATAATCGAGTAAATTTATAAGCGCCGGCGTTTATAAAACGACATATATATATTATACATTTTTTTAAACCAAGCTGTAGATCTCGTGCCTGCCTTTTTCAATCGAGTCGAAGTTACATGGGGTCGTCTTGTCAAACATTATATATGTTGCTGTTCTGTAGGCTACAGTGGGTTTAGCCTTACGGAGTGTTAGAATCTAGCAGCAGGAATGATGAACTAGCAGCATGCAGGAGTACAAGTAGTAAACCCTAATTGGGTTGTACCCCATTGTCAAACATATGCTACATATTGTCTAGGCTGTAGTGGGGTAGCCCATATGAGGTACAACCCAAATTAGGGTTTACTACTTGTACTCCTGCATGCTGCTAGTTCATCATTCCTGCTGCTAGATTCTAACATGGTTTCAGAGCACTAAGGTCCGTAGGACCGTTTTTTTTTTTTTTTTTGGGTTGCGAAGCAACCCTTTACGATCGATTTTGCCAAATTTTATTTTCATATTTATATTTTTTAAAATCATGGAAATAAAATATGTCAACTACAGTAATACCCTTCCCATACTGTATGCATGTTGAGCAGTTTTGAATACGGTCCTGTTTGTAGTTCATTAAACCATATGATTTGCTGTACAGTTTCCATTATGTGTTACTGTTAAATGATGTTGTGTAATGATAAGAGATGTGTCAAATGATATATATGTGTGATACATATTGGTAGGCTGTAGTGGGGTAGATGTTATAGGGGATAACCCCTTAGGGTTTTCCTACTTGTAAAATTTCTCTCGATAGTCAACTTCACCTTGCCTAGCTATCTCAACATGGCATCTAGAGCAATGGTCCTAAGGACCTAAGATTGGGGCCCACCTACTCATGAGTTACTTTCCCTACAGCTATACCTACGTGCCTACCTTGCCTGCTGCCCGCGCGCGCCTCGGCTGCATGCGCGCGTGCATTTTTTTTTAGCGCGCCCCGCTGCCTTAGCCGCCCGCGTGCTCGCTGCTGTCGCGCGCAGCTCGTCACCGCGCGCAGCCCGCCGCCACGCGCGACCCGCCGCCGCGTGCAGCCAGTAGCCACGCGCAGCCCGCAGCCACGCGCAGCCCGTCGCCGCGCGCAGCCCGCAGCCGCACGCAGCCCGTCGCCGCGCACAGCCAGCTGCCACGCACAGCCCGCAGCCGCGCGCAGCCCGCTGCCGCGCGCAGCCCGCAGCAGCGCGTGCCCTGCCCTGCCTGTGCGCCACTGCCTCGACCTGAGCGCTTAGCCGCCCGTGAGTCGTGCGCTTACCTGCCTTACGCGCGGCCTGTCACAGAACTGCGTGCTTCCTTACCTGCTACAGTTGCCTGCTGCCTGAGCCTGCTGCCTGAACCTGCAGTCTTTGCCTGCTGCCTGAGCCTGCTGCCTGAGCCTGCTGCCTGAGCCTGCTGCCTGAGCCTGCTGCCTGAGCCTGCTACCTGAGCCTGCTGCCTGAGCCTGCTGCCTGAGCCTGCTGCCTGAGCCTGCTACTTTTGCCTGCGCTACAACCATGGCGACCCTTACTGTTCTCGCCTTTGAGCCTGACGGCCGCCCCATCGAGTTTGACACCTGGCTTAGTGACCTGCGCCTTTACCTTATGACTGACGTCGCAGACGGAGTGTCCCTGCTAGCCTATGTGACCGGCACTGTCCCTACTCCTGCTGAGACTGCTCCTGCCCCTGAACGAGCACAGTGGGAGCTCCGCGATGCTGTCGCGCGCCTTGTTATTCGCAATCACCTACCGATCTCTGAGCGCGCGCATTTCAACCAGCTTAAGACTGCTAAGACGCTGTATGATGCTGTCGTTGCCCGCTATTCCGCCCCGACCACAGCCACCGTTGGTAGTCTCATCCTGCCTTACCTGTTCCCAGACTTAGCCTCGTTTCACACTGCTGCCGACCTTATCACTCACCTCCGCGCTAGTGACGCCCGCTTTCGAGCCGCTCTTACCAAAGAGTTCCTCGCCACGAACACCCCCCCGCTGTACTTCACCCTCTACATCCTCGTCACCCGCCTCCCTGACACTCTTCGCTCTGTCAGGGATTACTTCCTTGCCAAGGATCCTCCAACTATCACTCTGGACGACTTCGAGCAGCAGCTGGTCGCAGCAGAGAAGAACATCCTCGCTGTCGGTGCTGCTCGTGGCACTCCCCGCACTCCCCTCTTTGAGGGGTGCTCCCCCTCCCCTCTTGACCCCTCCTACGCCTCTGCTGCTACTGCTGTCGACTTCCTCGGTGCGGAGAAGGTCGCAGCGGCTTCCGCTCCTGGTGGGAAGCGTGGTGGTGGCAGGGGCGGCAAGGGTGGCAGGGGTGGCGGAGGTGGCGGTGGAGGGAGCGGTGGTGGAGGCGGCGGGGGTGGTGGAGGTGGTGGGGGTGGCCGTGGGGGTGGAGGCGGTGGGTGGGGTGGCGGCAGGACCGGGAGCGGTGGAGGCGGCGGCGGCGGTGGTGGGGGAGGAGGCAGCGGCAGTGGCGGTGGAGGTGGGAGTGGGGGTGGATCTGGCCAGAAGGGTGGCCAGCAGCAGCAGCAGCAGCAACAGCCACAGCAGCAGCAGCAGCTTCCTCCCCTCACCTCCCAGCAGCTCAATGACTGGTATGCTGGGCGTGGGGCGTCTCGGGGTTCTGACCGCTGCCCCTATGTCATTCGTACTGGCCCCCGCAAGGGTCGCCCCTGCAACGGTTTTCACACTGAGTATCGTTGTTTTGCTAGGCTTAGTGACGCCTGGCGTACTAAGTATCCTGATGCTACTGAGTTCCCCAACTGGGCAGAGCTGCTTAGGCGTGATGTGCCTATCTTTGATCTGGACTATGATGTTATTCTTGCTGCCATGTATGCATTGACTGTTAGTGCTGAGGGTGACTGCTACTTGTGTGTGCCGCCTGACCCCGGTATAAGGACTGCAGCCCTAGGTGCTAGTGAGTCTGCTCCCCTTGGTACTGAGTCGGCTCAGGCCTTGCACACGTTTACACTTGACTCTGGTGCTTCCCGCTGTTTCTTTCGTGATAGCACCACCGTCACTCCGCTCCCTGCACCTGTCCCTGTCTCCCTGGCTGACCCCTCTGGGGGCCCAGTGCTTGCACGCGGCACGACTGTGCTCCCGTGCCCGGCGGTCCCGTCTGGTGAGCTGTCAGGTCTCCTCGTTCCCTCGTTCTCTACGAACCTGGTGAGCAACGCCGTCCTCCAGGATCACTGGGTTGACACCTGGACTCCTGGAGGGCAGCGTGTGGCGATCTGTACGTGCTCCAAGACTGGCCGCCACCTGGCCACGTTCACTCGTGAGCCGGGGTCCAGTCTGTACACCCTCACCACTGTTTCACGCTCCGCTCCTTTGTCTCCACAGCTGTACGCGTCTGCTCAGGTAGCTACCCAGTGTGAGTGCCGCCGCCTGTCGCACGACACGCTCCTGTGGCACCACCGCCTTGGTCACCCCTCCCTGCCTCGCCTTCGTAGCATGCACTCTCGCTCTCTGGTCTCTGGGCTTCCCAGGTCTCTGCCTGCCCTCCCTCCCTCGCCTGCGCCGCCCTGCATTCCCTGCGTCGAGGGGCGGCAGCGCGCCGCTCCTCACTCCTCCTCGTTTCCTCCCACAGAGGCTCCCCTGCAGACGCTTCACCTGGACGTGTGGGGCCCAGCCCGCGTCCAGGGACAGGGCCGTGAGCGGTACTTTCTGCTGGTTGTCGACGACTTCACGCGTTACACCACGGTCTTCCCCTTGCGCAGCAAGGGAGACGTCCCTGCTGTTTTGATCCCCTGGATCCGCGCTGTGCGTCTCCAGCTCCGCGAGCGGTTCGAGCGGGACTTTCCTGTCCTGCGTCTGCACTCTGACAGAGGTGGTGAGTTCTCCTCTGACCTCTTGGCAGCCTTCTGTGCGGAGCACGGCATCACCCAGTCGTTCACGCTTCCGGCCTCTCCGCAGCAGAATGGGGTTGCTGAGCGCCGCATTGGCTTAGTCATGGAGGTCGCTCGTACCTCCATGATCCATGCGGCGGCTCCCCATTTTCTGTGGCCGTTCGCGGTCCGGTACGCCGCGCATCAGCTCAACCTCTGGCCCCGTGTCTCCTTGCCGGAGACCTCGCCCACGCTGCTGTGGACGGGGGAGGTTGGCGATGCGTCGCGTTTCCGGGTCTGGGGTGCTCGTGCCTTTGTCCGCGATCTCACCGCGGACAAGCTCTCTGCTCGCGCCATTCCCTGCGTCTTCCTTGGTTTTCCTCCTGACGCGCCTGGCTGGCAGTTTTACGACCCCACCTCGCGCCGTGTCTTTGCGTCTCAGGACGTCACCTTTGACGAGTCTGTTCCCTTCTACCGTCTCTTTCCCTACCGCACTGTCTCTCGCCCCCCCCCGCCGCTCTTTCTCGCTCCAGGTCCTCCCCAGGTAGACCCCCTCCCCGCGCCAGGTCCTGCTCCTTCAGGTGTTTCTCAGGTAGACCCTCCGGTACCTGCGCCTGTTGAGGTCACTGGTGACTCAGGTCCTGCTGGAGGTGGTCCTGCTCGGGGTGCTGTCTCTGGGGGTGCTGAGCCTGGGGGTGCGGAGCCTGAGCGAGAGGCGCCTAGAGGTGCTGAGCCTGGGGGTGCGGAGTCTGGGGATGCCGTGCCTGTGCGTGAGGAGCCTGGCGGTGCTGAGCTTGGGGGTGTCGAGTCTGAGGGTGCTGTGCCTGCGCGTGAGGAGCCTGGAGGTGCTGAGCTTGCGGGTGCCGAGTCTGCGGGTACTGAGCCTACGCGTGAGGAGCCTGGGGGTGCTGGCGCTGGAGGTTCTGGAGCAGCTGGGGGTGCTGGCGCTGAGGGTTCTGAGTCTGCTGTTGCGCGGTCTCCTTGGAGTAGCCGCCTTCGTCCACGTGTGCCTCTCACCCCACAGCAGCTCCAGGACTGGTACGGTCACCGTCAGCGTCGCGCTGCTGGAGCTAGGAGTGGTGCTGGACCTTTGTCTACTGGAGGTGCTGGAGTCGCTGGTTCTGGAGGTACTCGTACTGGAGACACTGAGGCTGGAGACCCTGGGACTGGAGGTGCTGGCTCTGGGGGTGCTGCTGCTGGTGACACTGAGGCTGGAGACCCTGGGACTGGGGGTGCTGGTTCTGGGGGTGCTACCTGCTTGCTTCTTCTCCTTACACTGAGCAGACTGGTAGTCCTGCTGAGCGTCGTGAGCCTGTGTCGCGTCCTGTCTCGCCTGCTCGTCCCGGTCGTCGTGTTCCTCGTTCGCGTCAGCAGGCTGTCCCCAGCACACACCTCGTAGTTCGTCGTCCTTCCTCTGCTCTGCAGCCTGTTCCTCTTCCGTCTCCCCCTGCGTCCTCTCTACCTGACGTTCCAGACCCTGAGTCTGACCGGTTTCGTGCTGAGCACCCTACTGTCACGCGTCTGCTAGCCACTGTTGTCACTGACCCGTCGTTTGAGTCTACTGCTGCGTCTGCTCTTGTCGCTGAGCTTGTTGACTTTGCTGCTGCCTGTCGTCTAGACTACGCCGCCGGTCTTGTTACTGAGTCTGCGTCTGTCTGTCCTCCGTCCGTCGGGGGTGAGTGTGCTCTTAGCACGGACGTCCTTGAGGACAGGCAGGAGGAGTTCCAGTGTCTTGCTGCTGCTTTACCTCATCTTGTGTCCTCGCTACTTGCCCCTGAGGGAGACCCGGATGCACCAGACATCCCGACTCCGCGCTCTTACGCAGAGGCGATAGAGAGTCCCTACTCCTCTCAGTGGCAGGCAGCCATGGACGCAGAGATGGCTTCCTGGAAGTCCACAGGCACCTATGTCGACGAGGTTCCCCCACCTGGGGCGAACATCGTCAGTGGCATGTGGATTTTCAGGGTGAAGCGGCCGCCGGGTTCTCCGCCTGTCTTCAAGGCGCGTTACGTGGCTCGAGGCTTCAGTCAGCGAGAGGGAGTTGACTTCTTCCAGACCTTCTCCCCCACCCCGAAGATGACCACTCTTCGGGTGCTGCTGCACGTTGCTGCTCACCGTGACTACGAGCTTCACTCTCTTGACTTCAGCACTGCTTTCTTACAGGGCAGCTTGCACGAGGAGATCTGGCTGCGCCGCCCCCCGGGCTTCACTGGGTCGTTCCCTCCTGGCACCCAGTGGAGCCTCCGACGGCCGGTCTACGGTCTCCGCCAGGCGCCACGTGAGTGGCACGACACACTGAGGACGACACTTGCGGCTCTTGGGTTTGCGCCTTCTACTGCTGACCCGTCGCTGTTTCTGCGCACAGACACTTCACTGCCGCCGTTCTACATCCTCGTGTACGTCGACGACTTGGTTTTTGCCACTGCTGACACTGAGGCTCTCGCCCACGTGAAGTCGGAGCTACAGAAGAGACACACGTGCACTGACTTGGGTGAGCTGCGCAGCTACCTTGGCTTGCAGATCACCCGGGACAGAGCACGCCGCACCATCACCTTGACTCAGTCACACATGGTGCAGCAGGTCCTTCAGCGCTTCGGCTTCACCTGGTCTTCAGCACAGGCCACTCCTCTGGCTACAGGTCACACGCTCTCAGCTCCACCTTCGGACGAGTCCGTAGAGCCGAGTGGTCCTTACCCAGAGCTAGTCGGCTGCCTCATGTACCTGATGACTTGCACTCGACCTGACCTCGCGTACCCTCTTGGTCTCCTCGCTCGCTACGTGGCTCCTGGTCGACACCGACCTGAGCACATGGCTGCTGCTAAGAGGGTACTGCGCTACTTGTGCAGCACATCAGGCATGGGGCTAGTGCTTGGAGGGACGAGCCCAGTTGTCCTCACTGGGCACTCAGACGCTTCTTGGGTTGACGACCTGGCTACTCAGCGGTCGTCACAGGGTTACACCTTCAGCCTTGGCTCTGGTTCAGTTTCGTGGCGTTCTACACGCTCGTCTTCAGTTCTTGGCTCCAGTTGTGAGGCTGAGATCTACGCCACCGCCATGGCTGCACAGGAGTTACGCTGGCTCACCTACCTGCTGACTGACTTGGGAGAGCAGCCTCGTTCTCCTCCAGTGCTGTACGTTGACAACAAGGCCGCCATTGCCTTGTGTGAGGAGCACAGACTGGAGCACAGAACGAAGCACATTGCTCTGCGTTACTTCCTGGCTCGAGAGTTGCAGCAGCGAGGCCAGCTTTGTCTTCGTTACGTGGCCACTCGGGCCAACACTGCTGATATATTCACCAAGGCACTTCCGTCTGGTGATCATCAGCGCTTTTGTACTCTGTTAGGCCTTGTGCCTATGCTTCCACACTTGCTGTAGTCTTTGCTTGTACTGTGATCTATATACATATATACCTGCATGCTGGCTCTTGCTAGGTAGCTCGACACTGTACTGTCATTGCTGCATATATATCTCTGCATGTGAACTGGCCTTGTGGCCATTTGCTTGTGCTCAGAATGTGTGGTGACGTAAACATCCACCCTGAGCTTGTTTTGTTTCTCTTGACTGGTCTTGTGACCCGTTGCTCTCCCCCACTTTGCCTATGGGGGTGTGTCAAATGATATATATGTGTGATACATATTGGTAGGCTGTAGTGGGGTAGATGTTATAGGGGATAACCCCTTAGGGTTTTCCTACTTGTAAAATTTCTCTCGATAGTCAACTTCACCTTGCCTAGCTATCTCAACAAGATGCATACGTAATGCATAAATGATGCTATACAATGCATAATGCATAGAATGATGCTATATAATGCATGTGATATGTCATGAATGATGCACATGCTATCAACAGGACTAAGCAAGAATGATTGAAAGGAGAGGGGTTTCACTAGCAGCAGTTGGGGTACATATAGCAAACCCTAACTGGGTTGTACTCGCTATAGAGCACCCCACTACAGGCTAGAACATAATATAACATTCTGACACACCCCCATAGCCAAAGTGGGGTGTAATCAGTACAATGAGCAGGCATAGCAATAGTTCACAATTATAAGCAAAGCTAGAGGTGATCATAGAGGGCAAGTGAGGAGGAGGAGAAACTGTGAGGGCGAGAAGATGAAAGGCGCCGACTGAAGCTGCAGACACACGGGCAACAGGAGCGGCGCGCACAGTGGCTACCGAGCGCACGAGGGCACCGGACTACGGGAGTATCTGGCTCCGCGGCTACGACGAGCACACACAGGAGCAACGGACCCACAGGCGACTGGCGAAGCAGGCTCGCTGGGCTACCGAAACGCGCGAGGGCATCCGGACTACTGGCGCTGCTGGCGTCACGACGGCTACCTCCACGCAACCTCCCCCGACCGTCCCACGCCCCTCTCACACACCCCCTGCTGAAACCCTAGCTCCACATCCACGGCACCCCCCTTAAACCCTAAACCCTCGGCTCCCACACACCACCCCCCTCAGCGGCAGCTGCAGCAGTGGGAGACGAAGGAGGAGGAGGAGCCGCAGGTTACCCACACCGGTCACCCCCATGCCCGCCACCCCCAAACCCTAACGCAGGCAGGAGCGCGGGAAACAGCAGGGGCGGGGCACGGAGGGAAAGGGAGGCGGCGGGGTGGCTCTTGGGCGCCACGAAGAAGCAGGGCGCGGGCCCCCCGAGGGCGCCACGGCGGGTGACGGGAGGGGGGCCGCGCACGGGCCCCCGAGGGCGGCTCGACGGGCGACGGGAGGGGCCGCGCGCGGGCCCCCTAGGCGCCGCGACGAGGCGACGGGAGGGGGCGGCGCGCGGGCCCCCAAGGTGCCGCGACGAGGCGACGGGAGGGGGGGGACGCGCGGGCCCCCAGGGCGCCGCGACGAGGCGACGGGAGGAGGACGACGGGGGGCAGCGCGCAGGTCCCCGGGGGCGCCACGACGGGCAGGAAACCGCCGCGCGCCTCGGGGCGCACGACGGGCAGAAAACCGCCGTACGCCCTGAGCGCACGGCAGGAAGAAGACGGCGCGCGCCCGAGGCGTGCGAGAAGCAGAATAGCAGCGGAAGCAGTTAGGTGGCGGGCCCACCCACAGGATCGACCCAAGGGGGTCGACCTGCTCTGATAGCATATCAACAGGACTAAGCAAGAATGATTGAAAGGAGAGGGGTTTCACTAGCAGCAGTTGGGGTACATATAGCAAACCCTAACTGGGTTGTACTCGCTATAGAGCACCCCACTACAGGCTAGACAATAATAACATTCTGACACATGCACATGATAAAATGCGTGATAGTTAACAACCCAAAAACTAAGCTACCGCCATCCCCTGCCTAGCATGGGGGGGAGGTCAATAGCTTAGCTTTTGAATAATCAACTATCACATGAAACAACACAATCTGTGAAGTCTAAAAACGAGATCAACCTACCAAATCCAGTTCAAGTGAGCGTACCCGTTCGAGTGTAACTCAATGAACCTTTGGGAAATGATAGAACTGATTCTCATTTCTAAAAACCACAGACATGCATTGTTAATGAAATAACAGATGGATAATGATATGGTAGATGAATGCCACACATACGTGTCAGAATGCTATTATTGTCTAGCCTGCAGTGGGGTACTCTATAGCGAGTACAGCCCAATCTAGGGTTTGCTATTTGTACTCAACTGCCTGCTAGTTCAACCCCTCTCCTTTCAATCATTCTTGCCTAGTTCTTCTGACATGGTATCAGAGCAGGTCGACCCTCCTGGGTCGATCCTGTGGGTGGGCCCACCACCTAAGCCTTCCGCTGCTACTGCTACTGCTACTGCTGCTACTGCTACTCCCTGTCCGCCGCGCGCCCCGTGGCGCGCGGCGTCGAAACTAGGGTTTTCAGCCCGCCGTGCGCCCCGAGGCACGCGGCGGTTTTCTGCCCGCCGTGCGCCCCGAGGCGCGCGGCGGTTCTCTGCCCGCCGTGTGCCCCGAGGCGCGCGGCGGGTTCCTGCCCCGTCACTCGGCACGTCGCCCCCGGGAGGCGCTGCGACGGGCGACGGGGACCCGCGCGTCGCCCCCCGTCGCCCGTCGTGGCCTGCGCGCGGCCCGTACACCCGGCACGCGGCCCGTACGGGCTGCGCCAGGCCTGCGCGCGGCCCGTACGGGCTGCGCCAGGCCCGCGCGCGGCCCGTACGGGCTGCGCCAGGCCCGCGCGCGGCCCGTACGGGCTGCGCCAGGCACGCGCGCGGCCCGTACGGGAAGCGCCAGGCCCGCGCGCGGCTCGGGCCGCCTGCGCGCGGTTCGGGCGGCTCTACCAGGCCCGTGGGCGGCCCGTTCCTCGCTGCTCCTGCCCTCTCCACTGTCCCCCGTGCTTCTACCGGCGCCTCACCCCTCCTACAGCCCGTTCTCCTAAATTAGGGTTTGGGGGTGAAGAGTGTGGGGGTGGCGGCTATGGGGGTGTCGGTTGTGAGTTCCTCCCCCTGCTCCTCCTCCTCCCTCGTCTCCCTCTGCTACAGCTGCCGCTGAGGGGGGTGGTGTGTGGGAGCCTAGGGTTTGGGGTTTAAGGGGGGTACCGTCGGAGTGGAGCTAGGGTGTCAGCAGGGGGTGTGTGAGAGGGGCGTGGGACGGTCGGGGGAGATTGCGTGGAGGTAGCCGTCGTGACGCCAGCAGCGCCAGTAGTCCGGATGCCCTCGCGCGTTTCGGTAGCCCAGCGAGCCTGCTTCGCCAGTCGCCTGTGGGTCCGTTGCTCCTGTGTGTGCTCGTCGTAGCCGCGGAGCCAGATACTCCCGTAGTCCGGTGCCCTCGTGCGCTCGGTAGCCACTGTGCGCGCCGCTCCTGTTGCCCGTGTGTCTGCAGCTTCAGTCGGCGCCTTTCATCTTCTCTCCTCTCGCCAGCCCTCCTCCTCCTCGCTTGCCCTCTGTGACTGCCTCTAGCTTTGCTCATAACTGTGAACTTTAAACTATTGCTTCTTGAACTTGTGCTCAGAATGTGTGGTGACATTGTGATCCACCCTGAGCTTGTACTGCTTTGCTTGCTCTGCTGATTACACCCCACTTTGGCTATGGGGGTGTGTCAGAATGCTATTATTGTCTAGCCTGCAGTGGGGTACTCTATAGCGAGTACAGCCCAATCTAGGGTTTGCTATTTGTACTCAACTGCCTGCTAGTTCAACCCCTCTCCTTTCAATCATTCTTGCCTAGTTCTTCTGACAATACGGACACATACGCACGCAATCAGACGGACACACGCACGCATAGAAGTTCGGAACAAGCCAATGCAAAAAGAACTTACGAAGGAAAAAAAAAAAAACACAGAAGATGCAAAAAATCACTACCAAGCAATACAACACAATTAGTCCTAATCGCCACATATGTGATCGTTCCTCCTTTAACAAGGACCTTCAATTCCTGAATGGTACAGCAAAGCTTCTGAAAAGTAGGAAATAGGGAAATGAAAGGGGGGAAATGGGGATAAGAGTTGAGGGGATATAGATGGCGACTTTGAGAAAAAAAGGACTACAGGCACAAGGAGAGAGAGAGAGAGAGAGAGAGAGAGAGAGAGAGAGAGAGAGAGAGAGAG